>BLSF01000127.1:0-49942 GCA_012862575.1 Parietichytrium sp. I65-24A | reverse complement strand
TTTATCTTGAAGAATGCGCCCAAAACGGATCATGGCCGAACGAGTTGTTGGAAGAGCAAGTTCTACGCTCTCTAGACTAGCTAGTAGAGAGCGAGCTGGAATGAAGGAAAAAGTTTTCAACCGAGTCCATTTTGAAGAGGTGCAGCACACGAAGCAGTACTCAGCATGCTCTTCTTGCGCGGATGCCACCTTTGCTCGAGTGACAGAATCCATTCATTCATCTCCCTCCCTCTTCTGTCTCCTTCCTCTCCTTACTATGACTCACTGTCAATGATTTCTGAATTCTGATTTCTGAATTCTGAAACCAAATGCATTGCCCGCGCACTCCCAAAACCTAGCTATATAGTAGATACCGGTAGTACACACCTTTTCTGCGTAGGGCCTGTCCAATTTTGTTTCTCTGGAGCAAGCGTGGGGAATAGTGGACCTACTGTGATTCACTAATTCGCCGCTACCGTACAGAGTATGAGTGTGTACGCTGCATTTAGTTGTGCACTTAGTACGGACTAGCCGAAGTACTAGCAATCATACTGTATTCTATTCCATGCTATTCTACAGTCTCCATAGGTGCACACGCTATGTCCATTTTCCGCGCAAAGTTAAAGTTGGATTCGGAAAGAGGGTCGAGATCGGTAGAGTGTCGAACTTGTCGAACTAATTTTAGAACGGGACTGAAGTTGGTTGGTTGCCCGTCTTTGCCCTTCCTTGTCCTTCCTGTGGCGCCTTGATGGAATGAAGCATTGACTTTGAGAAGGGGAGCTACTGACAGTCACGACTACTCACTGAATGGCGAAGAACAATTTGATTTTAACAATTACACGTGTGGTGGGCTTACTCGTTGCAAATTTGAGTTCATGAATTTCCAGTGCGCATTCCAGCGGAGGCGAACGACAGTGAGCAGTCGTAATCCCTGCCAAAGCCCTGGCGAGAAGTGTCGGGTTTCTTCGGTGCTTATGATTTGAGAATCTTGAGTAGCACTCACGCGGCACAACAAAAAAGGAGTTTTGAAACGCAATGGGATGTCCGATTGCCCCTTTCATCTCGAGAATCATGTCCGAGAGTGACGTCACAAAGTTCCTTTAGGTTCCATCCCCGTTAGGTTTGGAAGAGGATTGCGACATCAAGGAAGTTGCACCTATCGTCGTCTTCGCATTCGAGGATGGCGACAAGATGTTTGTGTCCTCGAGCCGTAGCCGGTAGCGGAGCAGGGTCTTTGACGTGGAAGATAATCTATTGATGGGAGCGCAAAGTCGCTGAGAGTTCCACAGATCATCTATTGATGGGAGCGCAAAGTCGCTGAGAGTTCCACAGATCATCTGGCATTCACAGCCAAAGCAACACAAATCGTTTGAGCTCTTGGAAGATTTGGAACTAACACTAACCGGCCTAGTAGTTGAGAGGAGCTAGACAACGGCAGGGAAGAAGTGGTGAAGCTTGAACTTTGAAATTAGTATTGGTACTGAGATTTTTCGGAGTAATTGTGCGACTGGACCCCAGGGTGCGTGCCCAGAACCTGAGCGGTCGGAGTGTTGTTGTAGCCACCATTGTAGCTCATGTTGTAGCTGACTGCGTGAGCTTGTGGAAGACTGGAACGGCCCCGCAAATACCTGACCAAGAAGACCGTAGCTACGCCAAAGACTGAGACAGCTGCAAGTCCTGCAAGAGTTCCTGCAACCTGCATGGCGGTGCTGGAAGAGTCTTCGGCATTTGGATCATCAATCGAATCGGTGGCGATGGTGGCTGTTGGTGGCGCCGTTGTCGTTGCGGACCCCCCAATCACGTCAAAAAAGTTGCACTCGTCATTCGAGGATCTGACTTTGAGGACGATCGAGCCTGCTGGAGCGGACGCGAACGACTGGGGAATTTGGACCGTGGCACTTCCCGTGTTTGGGAATGTGCCCAGGCTGGTCCATTGCAGCTCCACATAGTCAGATGCGTAGTCAAAGCCATCCGCGCTTGCACTCAGGTAATTGAGTGCAGCTTCAATCTTGACGTCTGCAGAAAGGGACTGCGAGCCACCTACCGTCCACGTGATCTCCGTAGGAGCTCCAATCGGCAGGGATCCATCACCTGGCGTCGTGATTTGAAGTGGCGCGACGCTAGCATCGAAATTGAGTGCCAGATCTTTAAAGTCGAATGCACCAATTTGACCGAGATTTAGGGAACCGGCTGTTGCATCTTTATCGTACATGCTTCGCGCAATGAAGCGAAATGTCATTTGTTTTGAGGCGCTTGGAAGCCTTTCCCAAAGCGCTTGCTCAGTCGGCTGGCCATTGAGGATGTAGTACATGTTTGGCAAAGTGCGCTCAGAATTTACTGTCGGCTTGTACGATCGAAAGCGACCTCCAGGACCAGTGTAGTCTTCGTACCCAGTATCGACGCGGTCCCAAGAGTATTTCATGGTGGATGACCCGGTTGCTGTTGCCTTGAGCCCGACAAAGTTTCCCACTGGAACAGTGCATGTGGAGGTTCCCAAAGCAACAACGGGCTTTGGAAGGGCTGTCTCCGTCTTTGTACCGCATGTTCCGCTTGCCGTTGTGGTCTCCAAGGTGTTGCGCATCTGCTTTAGGTTGACCGAATTGAAGTATGGCTGGGAACCACTTCCGAGATCATTTCCCTCGCAAATTCCGGCGTAGCCCATGATGCTCGAGCCTGATCCCGGCTCGACGGCGCCTTCGAGCATGATTTCTTCGTCCTCCAGCTCTGACCCTGCGCAGTCCCGAAAAACGTGCGCTCCATGCATTTGATGGCCAATCTCGTGAGAGACAAAGTCAACCCAGAAAGGGTCATTGATAGGAGACGGGGTTCCAGTGGTGCCGCCCGCTCGGTCCTCGTTGCAGTATGCCGGGTAGAGCGCAGCGCCGCCAGAATCTGTGGAGACAACATGACCAATGTCATAATCTGAGAATTGAAAGCCTTTACTCGCAATGTACCCTCTGTTTTCCTCGACCAAATTTTCGTCGTTTGGAAGCGTGCAGTCCTCCTCCAAGCAAAAAAGCTTGTCATTGCCTTCGATGAGCTGAAAGTATACTCCAAGCTCGCGGGTGTAAATTCCGTTCACACGGTTCATCATGGCTACAACTGCATTGAGAACGGAGACAACGGTGCCGCCATGGAAGGCACAATACTGCTTATTTGCAGACATCGCCATTCGGAGCGTGTACGCAGTTGTAGTGGTGCTTTGCAAGCCGCGTACGCTCTTGCTGGTGCCATGGGAGGACTCGTTCGACAACAGGTGTCGTTCTTCAGAGTGGCCTTTGGTTCCGCACTTGAAGGCTTGATGCGTGTGCAGTTCTCCAGAAGCGCGCTTGGAGGCTGCCTTGCGATACACCAAATAGTTGCCATTGGTATCAGCGCTGTCAACATAGTATGGATTTCCACCAGCTTCTTCGAACGAAGCTGTAACGCTGCTTTGGTTCCCAGCAATGTAGTTGGCATTCAAGAACGACCCATCAGTGCAAGGTCCGGACACCGCCACAATCTCAGGATACTTGGCCGCTAGTCCTTCCGGCATGACGTTTGAGCGCATCACTTTGCAAGACTTGGTGCCCTCTGGTAGCTCAAACTCGACATTTTCCACCGTGGTGCCTCTTGCCTGTGCGGTCAAGGCGGAGCCAACCTTGTTCGAGAAAGCCTCAAAGTCGAGCCGAACAACGGTTTTGTCCGCAAAGTCCTGGAGAGTCAGGTGGCGCCGGGAGAATACTTGCTCAGACTCGTGATCTTGAAGCACTTGCCAAACCGATTGTCCAGAGCCGACTGAGAGGAGCGCTCCATATGCGACAGGAACCAAAAGCTTTGGAAGCATTGTTACAATCCTTTTTCGTTTTTTCCTTCTCTTTTCTTCCGCTTGCGGGTGAGTCGACTTGATTGGCCTCCTTTGTTCGCGAAATCTTTATCGATCTTTGTATTCGTCTTCGAGCTGCTTTGTTTTGCTTGTTTTTCGGGGTTGAGGTTTTGGTGCTTTCGCAAACTTTCCATGCCGCACAACTCCGCCGAATAAATGTAGGGAAGGCCCGTGCCCGAACTCTGTTTCATGACGCGATCAGAGCTCGTTTCTCACACAAGATCTCACTTGCACTTAAATAACGAGCCGTGAACAAGTTTCTCGGTCGAGAACCCTGCAGTGCCACGTGCGTAATCGACGGCGAACCCACCTGCTTGTCGCTCAGGCTGATTCACCACTGCAATTCACTCGAAAGAATCCAAAGATCTCCTCGCCAGTATGGCTTAACTTGAACGTGGCGACGCAGTCTTCAAAGCCACCCATCGACCCCGTAAGATCTGAGGATTCACTCCACGAAGCCAGCCCGTAACATCCCGGAAAGCACATTGCACAATCAAACAACAGCAGCAACTACTACCACGCGCCTCATTGTCGTCTCAAAGAAAAGAAATGGAACATCGCTCCTCCGTCTTTCGCCCAACGAGCGAGTCTAGGCTCTTCGTAATAATAATCAAGGCCTCTGCACTTCGAGCTCGCACTTTTCTCTTTCACATTCCACTCACACTCAATCATGGACGTTCTCAAAATCAGTCATAAGGATGTACCAATCCCGGCAGTCAGTTACAAAAGCGGTAGCAGATTCTATCAATTCGAGTGGGACTCATTTTGGGAGTTACAACGGTTAGGGTGAGCCGTACGGATCTCACCAGAGGTCTTAAACGCGGTTATTGTGCATTACGTGTACAAAGTGGGCACGTGGCATGTGTGTTGGATTTGGTGAACAGTGGTCATCGCGAGAATCGCGAGTCTGGGTTGTGAAGATGCATAGATTGCGAGTCAACGAAGGGCGAGCGTTTTGCTTTGCTTCACGTCACATTGTTGTTTCGCTTCTTTTTGTTTTTGTTTGTTCTCATTTATTGTTGCATCTGACGCGGAGGCTAAGGGAGGAGGTGTTGCACGAGTTCACGTTCTTGCCCGTGGGTGGGCTGTTTGGAATGTGACCTACAAGAGATTATAGTGCGCTCGCCAAAAAGATCTCTCTTTCACTGCACCTCGTGCGAGCCTTTTGGAACGTGTGGGCGCCGCTACTAGATAGATGTAAATTCATAGCGACGTCGCACATTTGGAAGCACCGGTACACTCGCGTTCAACGTTCAACGCAAGCTAAAGTGGTCGTACCGCACTGCATGCAACAGAAAGACAGGCAAATAGGTATCCCCGGTGGGTGGACGCCGACGTAACGAGTGAGTACGCCGAAAGATTGTATTGAGTGCTTGCACGCGCCAATCGCCAAGCCTCATGGCGGGCGTTCTCTTTAAGTGATCTGTATCACAGCTAGATGGTGCGAGCAGATGTATCAGCGGACTGAGACTCTGTTTGCACTTGCCTTTGCGGAAGTCTTTCCTTTTACTGAATTCCATTCTGTGAAGTGAAGTGTGAGTAAGGGTGAGCGAATCCAGGCAAAGGGCGCCTGCCGATCCGCTCGAATGTAGTTGGCGTTTTCCGATGTTGCTTGATTGTGCGTCAAAAGGACGCCAAACGAGAGTAGATAGAGTGACTTTATCGGCTGCTAAAACATTGTCTCTGGGCGCGCGAAAGTCTGTCGGGTGAATGGGCAAGTGCCTACATTTGTCCCACTGCATTCAGCGAATTGCCACTCTTGGCATGGCCGTTAAGAAGGCCTTCCAGCGGAGTCGAATCGGAGATACTCACATCCCTAAATGTTGCTCCAGAAGAATGCCGACGTCGACATGGCAAGAACAAACGATCTGCTCGCTGCTCTGCTGACTGTGCTCTGATCTGAAGAGGGGCAAGAGGGCGACGTGTTGTTCTTCGAATAATTGCTTCGGAATGCAGAATCGGGCACGCTTCAAGCATCCGTCGCCGAGGGAAATCCGGGCCTTTGCTGACAAGAAACAGCGCGCGACTGAATAGCTTGGACATTCATGACTGCTGATATTTAAAAAAAAACAGATGTTTATTTTTTCTCCATTATTTTTTCTCCTTTTATAAGAAAAGATTGTATAATAGCGACCTCTGAATGAGAGAAAGATGTCGTGCGCGACCCGGAAACTCTGGATAGAAAGCTTGAGCTCCAAACGTAGCGCGACGCGAACAAAAACACGAGGAGAAAGCAGTGGCGAATGACAGACCAAATTACTTGATCTCAACAACCAAGTCCTTCCCTTTCATATTGTCATTAGCTGTCCATGAAAAAACCTCCTTGCCGTCGAGGGTCCGCGCGACAAATCTGTGGCTGTGGTAGGTGTTCATCGGGCGATGCGCGCCAGATTCCATGTCTGCTTGCAAAATCATTGCTTCGGAACCATCATCCCAGAACAACTGAATATGGTCGCTTCTGGCATTTACAAACTCCATTGAAATGCTGTCTTCGTTCGTAGGTTTGCCGTCCCTGGCTTGGTCCTTCGCAGGCTTTGGTCGGTTCCAGATCCAAACGTTAGCGGACCACTTAATTCCAGAGATCACGGGGCAGCCACCGTGAAGGCTGTACTTGTCCAGGCTTCCGTCAGGGCCTTGGGAGTAGAAGAGCACGGCGTTTCCGGCGCGTGGCTCGGAGCGCAATGCAGTTGAGCTTGTGTTGCAGACCCACTCGGCATCGCGCTGTGCGATGTAGCCTGGGGTTAGCTCGGTGCCAGTGTGCACCAACGTCTCTCCGTCGTAACCAGCGTGGGTCTTCGAAAGAGGAAACACTGTGTGACCGCCAGCCTCAACATCAGTGAGGTAAAGGAAGACGGTGGCAAAGCGGTTGGTCCCGTTGTTGATAGTTGGGTCGTGGCCATCGTAAGCTTTCGAGTCAAACCAGTCCGTGTGGGGCTTGTACCACTCCGAGTGGTTGTAGCGAAGAACTTGCGTGGCATCGGCCATATTGGTGTCAAAATCCATCCCGAGGAGGTCGAACGCCCTGCGCTGGACACGCTTGGCTGCCCACGAGTGGAAATCCCAGGCCGTGCTGCTCGTGCGGGTGGAGTCCCTCCATCCGCTGAATCCCACCTCCGAGGGCTTGACCAGGTCGCGGTTGTGCTCCAGGATGGCAGTCATCTCTTCTGGGGACATGAAGTTCTCGACGGTGAACACGCGAGGAGACATGCTCAATTGTCGAAGGCGAATCGGCTTGCTGGGAATCGGACTCTCGATGGCCTCCGGGTAGAAGAGATCGCCGACAGTTCCCAACGGCCACACAAAGTGCACGCCCTGCGGCACGAGATACGTGCGTGAGTCAGCGGGGATGTCGAGAAACGAAAACACTCTCCTCCCGGTGGCCGTAAATAGCTTTGCACCCTGGTCCGGATCGCAGATGCGCTTGAACGCATTCGCATCCTGCTTTGCAATCTCCTCCACCTCCTTCATCCTCGAGCACGTGTCCTTGATCATCGAATTCAGCCCATCATACTTTGACGTCAGAACCTTCTCCCCTTCGCTCAGCCCGTCCCCATTGAAATGCACCGTAAAGTAAAACGCCTCATCCGGGACGGCATCTTGCGGCTTGATGCTCTCTTTCGCCAACTTGAACCCTCTGGGAGACAGCGCCAAGCCCAGCTTCTCTTCCGCCCAGAACACCACTCTGTCCGGGAAGAACCCAACGATCGTGTCTTTGCCTTTCGGGTTCTGCCACGCCACCGCCAACGCTACCGCCACCAATGGAACCACTACCAACGGCGCTAGCCACACGTACCTGGCGCTCCTTCTCGCCTTCCCATTCCCATTCCCATTCAAATTCCGTTCCGCAGTTCCCTTGGTCTCATCGCCTCCTTTCACGTGAGCATCCGGCACCTCGCCCACCTCTCCCGCCGCGATGGGCGCCATTTTCCTCTCTGTTCTCTCTTCTCTGTTCTCTGTTCTCTCTCCGCGCGTACGTACGCGGACCGTACTCGCAGTTACTCCAAAAGGGTACGCGGACGTATGCGTTATGTACGCGAGTGTGTATATGTGTGTGTATACTATAGTATGTGTATGTGTGGGCGAGTTGGGAGTTGGGGAATGCGCCGTTGGATTAAGGTTAAGGGTAGGTGGGGGTTAGTGGGGATGGGGGACGGATGTGTGGGCGGAGGTGTGGAGGTGCGACGTAGGGATGGGTAAGGGAACGGTAGGATGGCTGGTTCTGTGTGGTGTTTCGCGGTGTTCCACGCTGGGGAGATGTTTGGAGGTGTCGGGAGATCGTGGGTTATGGGGTGGGTGGTGAGTGTTACGGGAGGTTTTGCCGAGATGTTGGGAAAGGGTGCTTGGTTGCTGCCCCGGACGGTGGAGTGGAGGCACTGCTAGTGATAACGATGATGTCGCTGGCTAGTGAACGCATTTCTTCCTGCATTGCATTTCTGCACAGGAACCTTCTGCGCTGCTAGCCAAACCATTATCTGATCGTATAACGTGTAGTGTAGCATCGGATAGTCGTACGTTAGGACCCTCCTCGTGGCTCTCTGATGTCACGAAGCAGGTATCAACGTTTAATCTAACTAAGCTTGTATGCCGTCGGGATGGATACTCCTCGACTACTTGTTACTTTAGTGGCGTACTGGAGGGGAAAGGTGTCTTACTAGAAGCTACAGGTGTTGGAGATGTTGCTCTGGTACGGGTACTACTGTTCCGCTAATTAGATCTACTGTTCCCCGTATTGATGGACTGGTCTTTCCTGGTAACAAGGTGCTAGCAAACAAAGATACTTGTGTGGAAGAGACATAGGAGCCCCGTAAGAATCGGACGATGACCTGGCCTAATGGCTGTTAAGATATGACTAGTGCAGCGCCAGCGTTGGGGTGAGACGGTGTTGGTAGAACACGCGTAGTTTCCCCGAAGCAAAGGACAAAATAAAACGAAGCGGGATTGTTCCGCGGAACGCAATTGCTCGTTAATGTGCTGCTATCTCAAACCACTAACTCCATTTTGGCAGTTTTGGAACAAACATTTTCATGGAAATAACATAGGTTTTGCAAAATCAATAGTAGGATTTCCAACTTGCGGCTATTTTTTTACAAAACAATAGAGGTAAATTTCCAATTTTGAAGGAACAATTGGAATAAATATTGCGACTCGGGGTAGAGGCTTTGAACGGAGTGGTTGGTCTCCGACCATCCCGAGAGACAAGTTGAAGTATCAGTGATGAATCGCTTAAAAACAAACATTATTTACCTCATTCACATCGGCTCGGACATATCTAAATAACCGTTTGCCTCCACTACGCGATCGAAGAAACCCATTAAGGTTAGCACACTTTCGCCCTGAGGATGAGAACTCCGCATTTGTGCCAGCCCGGCTCCTCTAGAACATTCAGCCTTGCACGCATCTTCTCCCCATGCTCATAGTCGTCCAATAGTAAGTCTCGGAACCTCGCTTCGCCGTCTCCGCCCGCTTTGGCGCTTGGGAAGCGCCTCGTTGACCTCCAGAAAGAGCTCATCCACTGGGGCTTCCGTGCTCGACTGCGAAGTCATTGCTTGTATATTGTTGCGGTTTTGCCTTTGTAGCTTTTGAAAAGCTGATCACCAAAAGCAATCTAGAAATTTACTTCTATTGTTTTGTAAAACATTAGCCGCAAGTTGGAAATCCTACTATTGATTTTGCAAAACCTATGTTATTCCCATGAAAATGTTTAACTCTTTTTTCCTTTAGTTGATTGATTGATTGTTTGATTGATTTGAGACAGTGAGAGATTTGATTTGTTGGAAGGGAACTGAAAAAAATTCTTTCTTGCAAATCGAACCCTCTTTTCATTTTCTTACTACAGTCCAAACTGCTTCGGGCTGCCCGTTCGTTCTCAAACTCCACAATCTGCTCCCTGTCCCATGTATCCAAGTATATCCAAGTGCGCCTGTTGAAAGAAGTCACTTACGGGGTTGTAACAAATGCCACTATTTCCCATTCGAGTTGTAAATCGAGTAGGCCGTTGAACTTGAACTCGATCAATCCCAATCCAGAAGTGAACTAACTTCTTTTCTTTTCTTTCCTTTCATCATTCATTCATTCATTCATTCATTCATTCAGTGTTCGCTGAAATTAACCGTGAACTGATTACTGCTTCCTCGAGAAAGGCGACTCGATTGCCAACCTTTCTTTCACCCATGACATTGAAAGATCCCAACGGACTCGCGAGCTTTGCAAGCCATCACAATCAACCGAATTCGACGAGGTTCGGGGATGCCCGGCGCTCCAACACTGCCTCAACTCCACAGACTTCACACAGCAAAAGTCACCACTTGAAACCTGTGGTTGGTGGAGTTGGTGGGTGATTGTCTGGCCTTTTCATTGCTTTCTCCGGCCGATGGCCAGAGCCGGCCGGGACTGAGGACTCTGAGGACTGACTGTGTACTCGCTGCTTTACATGGCCAACAAATTGCGCCGGCGGGTACAACACGGCCCAAGCGGAGAGACTTAACAGTTGACGTCGAATATCCCCTCCGGAAAGGGCTGTGGGAACACAAATGGCATTTGACTGCCCTCCATCGCTTCTGCGCTGCGTCGTACTTGATTCACTGTCAGTCAATCAATCAATTGACTCGAAAGCTTCGCTGGTTTCGTTTCGTTTCGTTTCTTCTCTCGTTTCGTTTCTTCTCTCCGAGTCGCGCCGTTGAAATAACAGCCTGCCGGCCGGTCAAAGTTGAGAAAAGGGACGGAGCGAGAACCCTCGCCCACCTTTGCTCACGAGTCAATCAGACTGCTTTGCAAAACGTTCATCAAGTCAAAACATTCAGGTAAAGAAAAGCGCAAAGCTTGCTCTGCCCACTCCATCCCTCCCTCCCTCCCTCACTCACTCCTCTAGCTAACTAGCTCGCTGGCTCAGCTCTCTCAGCTCTCTCAGCTCCTTGGCGAGAAAGAAAAAGAAGCTTTGTTTGTAAATCAAGAAAACTAAAATTTAAGAAAATAGAAAGTGCTCTTTGCTCTCTACCAGGTAGTCATTAGTTTTTGTTTTTAGTTTTGCTGTCGTTGCTGTTGTAGTTGCCGTGGTTGTTTTCTGACAGGTGTGCTCACTGTCAGTGGCAAGGACAACCTTCGACAGTGGCGACTGCGCCGCTCGCGAGGAGGCCAATGGAAGGGAGCGTTGCAGTGATCATGATCATGATGATCATTCACTAGCTGAGCCGCATACACACATCGGCTCGGGCGGAATGGGGAGGAGATTGAGGTACTCAGTACGAGCTCACAAAGAGGAGTTGAATGGAATGAATGGAATAGATCACCGCGGTGGAGCAATCTTCCGCGTTCGAACAATCGACATCCACTCCGCTCGCGGGGGAGTCTGGGTTTACAATGCTTTCAAGTTGAACATTACTATACCGGTTGCTACACTTGCAAAGTACTGCGCTCAACTTGAACTTGTGCCTTGCGATGCCGTGCGCACACTGGTGTGCCGTTCAAGCTTCAAGCAAGGCAGATCCATCCGTCCACCTTCATCCACCTTCTTGCGTTCCAAACTCACAAGGAGTCACAGTAGAGAATCTTGGA
Source organism: Parietichytrium sp. I65-24A (assembly GCA_012862575.1). NCBI lineage: Eukaryota > Bigyra > Thraustochytrida > Thraustochytriidae > Parietichytrium > Parietichytrium sp. I65-24A. The sequence goes on along the minus strand of BLSF01000127.1, from coordinate 38,547 downwards.
GCAGGCAGGGAATCAGTTCCGGCTCCAGAATTCAGAAATTCAGAATTCAAGAAAAGAAAAAAAAAGTTTAGAATCCCGAAAAAAAAGTGTCTTTGTCGACTTGTTTTTGGAAACTACTTTTGATGGACAGCTTTCGGGGAGCGAGTGAACGAGTGAGTTTTCAGTGAGCGAGTTGAGTGAGAGTGGCTGCACTTGGCGGTGGGCGCGGTGGCCAAGGCTCTCTGAAGATCCAATTAAGCTTAGTTTATAATCTTTTCTTTCATCCAAAACCACCACTGCCGGCCGCACATGCATGCACAGGCACACACTGGCAGTGTGGCGCACTGTCACTGTCACTGGCACCGAGAATCTAACTGCTCTTTCCCAGGCCACAGGTAAGAAAGTCTGATCTGTTCCGACTGTGGATGAATCTGAAATCTGAGATCTGCACAAATGGTTTGGACAAACCGCACACTCCCTCTCTCTTCTCTCTCCACGTTTCAGCAATCATGTCCTTTGGATAGAGTACCGGATAGTACCGCTTTCCCATCTGAACTATTGAACTGTAAATGGCGGCTCAGCTTGCTCGAACGCCAACTGACACAACTGACTCGGAGTGTGATAAGTTTATTTTTACAGTCAAACAATCAAATCAATGAATCGAAAACAGTCAACTGAACTCGCAAGTCTGCAGAGTGTCGGCGTTGGTCGGAAGCGTCCATGCAATCCAATCTAACTCTTGCAATGAAAATCAATCAAACCTTTTCAAGGTCCAAGGTTGTTGAATATTGAAATTTTGATTGACTTGTTCGAATGACACATCGAGTCTGAATTCCGACTACCCATCTCCCATGACTCGCATGACTCGCATGAAGAACAAGTAACCTTTCAAAAACTGCATCAATTGAGCAAATAGTTTGACAACATACATGGCATGCTCTTGATCGATCTTCTTATCTTTCTTCTCGCGTGCTCTCTCTCTCTCTCTCCGTTTCTTCCCAGCCGTGGACGACTAGCTAGCCAGCTTCTACAAGGAAGTATTACCATACCAATAGCTGCGTTCATCTTTCTGTTCCTACGCACTCACCCACTCCACCGCACACTCGGTGCCGCTACCGGATTCACTAAAGCATCTTACCCAGCGCTAGCACATTCCCCCGCCCCCTCTTAGGACCTCCTAAGCGCGCCTATACGACTCCTAGTTGTTTCGCCCACCTCTTGCCTAGTACTTTTTTCGCTCATACTGGTCTTCTATCGTTTATAATAATCAAAGTTGTAGTAAGGTGTTAAGACCTGCTAGACGAGGCGGTTATACCAGCTCTTTATTCTAAACCATAACACATCGAATGCGCACTTCAGGGCGTCCAAAGTGGGTACTACCCCCATTCACCGGAAATCCTAGTAGAGGGGGTATACCCTTCTCACTCAAAACCTTAACAGTCGTGCGGTTGCAAGCTGTCCTCGTAAGCCCTTATTAGCGATTACTAAGGCCGGCGGGGAAAGGGAGGAAAGGCGAGACGGAAAGGAAGGAAGCAGTGCTAGCGCACACTACCTATATCCTTAGTAGCATCGGAGGCAGTCAATAATATAGGTTTCTAGATTAGATAATAAAATGAGTGTGTATCCCAACCGCATCGGAGTGCTAACGATATCCTTATGAATGGCGTAGCGAGGCGAAGTGCAGTGGGGAGCGAAAAGGGAGGTGCTACGGTGCGATCAGTGTAAACTGTAGCGAAAGCGCGATGCATGTAAACAGCATGGACGATGATGTGAATGATGTGACTTGCGATGATTGCCTCCATCTTCGGCAGACCCCAAACGCGAGCAAGCAAAGCAAAGCAAAAGCAAAACAGCAGCAGCAAGTCGAAAGACAGAGCAAAGAATCGCAAGACAGAAAAATGGCTGACGAAGAGGTCCAGGCACTCGTCATCGACAACGGATCCGGCATGTGCAAGGCCGGATTCGCTGGAGATGACGCTCCTCGCGCGGTTTTCCCATCCATCGTGGGCCGCCCAAAGCACCCAGGTATCATGGTCGGCATGGACCAGAAGGACGCCTATGTCGGTGATGAGGCTCAGTCCAAGCGTGGTGTGCTCACCCTCAAGTACCCAATCGAGCACGGAATCGTGACCAACTGGGACGACATGGAGAAGATCTGGCACCACACCTTCTACAACGAGCTCCGCGTGGCTCCAGAGGAGCACCCAGTTCTCCTCACCGAGGCTCCTCTCAACCCAAAGGCTAACCGCGAACGCATGACCCAGATCATGTTCGAGACCTTCAACGTGCCAGCCATGTACGTCAACATCCAGGCAGTTCTCTCCCTGTACGCTTCCGGCCGTACCACCGGAGCTGTGCTCGACTCTGGTGATGGTGTGACCCACACCGTCCCAATCTACGAAGGATACGCTCTCCCACACGCTGTCCTCCGTATCGATCTTGCTGGACGCGACCTTACCGACTTCATGATGAAGATCCTCACCGAGCGCGGCTACTCCTTCACCACCACCGCTGAGCGCGAGATTGTGCGTGACATCAAGGAGAAGCTCGCATACGTCGCTCTTGACTTCGATGCTGAGATGAAGCTCGCTGCTGAGTCCTCTTCCCTCGAGAAGAGCTACGAGCTCCCTGACGGAAACGTCATCACCATCGGAAACGAGCGCTTCCGCTGCCCAGAGGTTCTCTTCCAGCCAAGCTTCATCGGAAAGGAGGCTGCTGGAGTCCACGAGACCATGTTCCAGACCATCATGAAGTGCGACGTCGATATCCGCAAGGACTTGTACGCCAACATCGTCATGTCTGGTGGATCCACCATGTACGAGGGCCTCGCTGCTCGCCTCGAGAAGGAGATGGTTTCCCTTGCTCCTTCCACCATGAAGATCAAGGTTGTCGCTCCACCAGAGCGCAAGTACTCCGTCTGGATCGGAGGATCTATCCTTGCTTCCCTCTCCACCTTCCAGCAGATGTGGATCTCCAAGCAGGAGTACGACGAGTCTGGCCCATCCATCGTCCACCGCAAGTGCTTCTAAGCTGCTGACTGTTTGACTGTCCATAACGTCAAGTGCTATGCTGCTGCAGAGCTTTTGGAATTGCCAACCGGTTGTGAGCAAGCGGCTCCCAGTTGAGGCTTCAGTGTTTCCTGAGGCGGCTGCTGTTCGAATCGCGCGGCAACCAAAGGCTTTTGCGTAGTGCTACTCTTGTTGACCTTAAAAAAACCAAGATCAAAATAAATATATTTTTCATCAATCATCAAACAAATTTCACTGTTCAGAAAACTGATCAAAGCCAAACCCCCAGAGTTTGCACTTCAACAATCGCCACACATAGTAGAAGCGTGAGCATTGCGCAGAGCTCGACGCTGGAACCGGCGTTCAAGTTAACAAGGATGGACGACGTTGCGTTCGTCGGAGCTGCGCTGGGAGCAAATGTGGGATGCGCTGTTGGCGAAGAGGAAGGGGCGCTGGTTGGGTGCGTTGTGGGAAAGGCGGTGGGAGACGTGGAGGGAGCGAGCGATTCATATGCGTGACCACTGGACACGTCAAAAAAGTTACACTCCGAGTTCGTCGAACGAACTTTAAACACCACGTCCGCCTCCCCTCGCATCTCGTTTGGCAGGTTCACCTGGGCACTCCCCGTGTTGGCGAATGTGCCGAGGTCAAACCACAGGAGCTCCTTGTAGTGCAACGCGTAGCTAAAGCCTTCGCCAACGTATTCAAGAGTATTGACGGCAACTTGGACATTGATCGAAGGGGAGAGTCCGTCTGAACCACCAACCTCCCAGCTCACCTGCAAAGCAGCGTCTGTGTCGCTGCTGTTCGCAAGAATCGAGGTGATCTTCAGCGGCGCTATGGTCGCATCAAAGCTAATTACGACGTCCTTGAAATCGAATGCGCCAATCTGGCCTAAATTGAGCGACGTTGCCTCCGCGCTGGTGTCATAGAGTGTTCTTGCCACAAAGCGAAACGTCATCTCTTCCGAGTCGCCAGGCAGCTTCTCCCAGTACATTTGACTCTGTGGTTGGCCGTGTAAAATATAGTACATGTTTGGCAACGTGCGCTCCGTGAATTGCGCAGGCTTGTAAGGGCGAAAGCGCCCCCCGTCTCCTAAATACTCCTCGTGGCCCACGTCAACGCGATCCCAAGCGTAATACAGCGAAGAAGAATTTCCAGTGGCATTCCCTTTGAGACCCACGTAGTTGCCCACAGGTACGGTGCAACTCGAGGTGGTCAGGCTCACGACAGGTTTCTTGAGGTTTGTTGTCGTCACAGACCCGCAGGTTCCTTCCGCGGTTGCCTGCTCCAATGTGTTACGCATCTGCTTCAGGTTAACCGAGCTAAAGTACGGGTCTGAACTGTACTGCAAATTGTTCTCGCCACAAATTCCTGCATAGCCCATGATTGTCGACCCCGAACCAGGCTCCACGGCACCTTCAAGCATGAGGTTGCTGTCTGTGCCGCCTGCGCAGTCTCGAAACGTGTGAGCGCCGTGCATTTGGTGCCCCAGCTCGTGAGCTACGAAATCGATCCAGAACGGGTCGTTGATCGGATTAAAAGTTCCAGTCACTCCTGCAGCCTTGGCATCGTTGCAGAATCCTGGATAGGCTGCCAACCCTCCTGCCCCGGTGGACACGATATGACCAATATCAAAGTCGTCAAAAGACACTCCCTTCGAGGCGATGTAGTCTGTGTTGCTGTAGAGAAGAGTGTAATCGTTCGCCAAGTCACAGTCAAAGCAAAAGAGCTGGTCGTTGTCGTCAATCAGTTGAAAGTACACCCCGAGCTCTCGCGTGAAGACTCCATTAATTCTCGACATCATCGTGACCACTGCGCTTAATACCGACTGCGGAGTGTTGCCGTGATACGAACAATAGTTTTGATTGGCTGCCATCGCCATACGCAAAGTGTACGCCGAAGTGTATGAGCTCTGCAGCCGTCGGGATTTGTCCAGTCCCTCGCTCTGGCCACTGGAATTCCCTGCGGACAAATCTTTATTCTTCAGGAGGCACCCAACCTCTTCGTGGCCGTGCTCCTCGTTCACCACACGCTTGGACGCCGACTTGCGGTATATCACATATGTACTATCCAGGTCAGCGCTGTCCATGTAGTACGGGTCTCCGTCTGTCCCTTCGAAAGAAGCAGCAACGCTGCTGCTGTTCCCCGCCAGATAATTGAGATTCATGAAAGACCCGTCGTTGCAAGCTCCAGACACTGCAACAACTTGTGGATACTTTGCCGCTAGAGCGTCTGGCATCACCGGTGAGCGCTCCACGGTACACGACCTCGTTCCTTCAGGAAGGCCGAAATCGATTCGCATCGCATCATTATCCCCCCCGCGGCCCTTGGTCACCAGAGCCTGCTCCACTTTGCTGGAAAGCGACTCGAAATCGACTTGCACAACAATCTTCTCAGAGACTTCTTGCAGGCGGCGGCGGCTCCAAGCAAACTCCTCCAGATCGTCAACACGCCGCCAAACCGGCTCGGCTTGTGCGGATGACAGCGTCAACGCGCAGACCATTATAGCAGCAGCAGCACATCGCCCCGTCATGCTCGCGGCTTTCCTGCTCGCCAAGAGAGTGGGCTGAGATCGAGCGGAAGGGTTGCGCGAGTGGGTGTTTGGGTGTTTGCATGAACGAACGAACGAGCGAGCGAGCGAGCGAGTCAGTCTTTTTAGCTTCACCCCGCAAAGCCCCAATGCTCGAACATTGCTCTTCAAGCTACGGTGCCTGAAAAAGGGCTACGCTCGATGTGCAAGCTCGCTAGGAGCATGTGTGCACCTGCCACGGCACGCATCATCAACCACCCAAATCTTGGAGTAACGAATTGGAATAGCAAGCTTGGAGGGCGCGAACGAGCGCCCACTGGAATTCCCAGCCATGTGAAGGCATGAAGGCACGACTTTCCTCAAGGTTTCTCCTTTGGCTTCCTGCGTCTTGCATTCAACGTAGTAATTACGTTTTGCATTCAACGTAGTAATTACGTTGAGCATGCCACAGCTACATCCGAGCCCAACAACTCTCAATATTTACCTTTTGCAATTTGAAGCCAACTTGACTTCAAGAAAGATCCGGTGAAGCAGGGGTCTACTACTACGACTACTTCAATCGCTAAAGAAGTAGTACAAAAAGCAAAATAGCGCAAGTTGCACGCGACGAAGTATTGGGAAGCGACGTGCATGCCGGCTGAAGTATTTGTGGCTGTGGCTGTGACTGCGGCTGCGACTGTGACTGTGACCGGAGAAACTTCCATTTCGAGGGCGAATGATGATTTGACTGTGAAAAGCTTCCAATATCCCAGGATTCTTTCTCCCTTATTGTTAGTTCACGTGGTGCTAAACTTCACGAGGCCGGGCGGGAGGTCTCGCTACAAAACCCGGCTCTTCAGGTTTGTTGATGCTAAAGAAAAGGATGCGAACAAGTGAAAAGAAGCGATGAAAAGAATCTGAAAGAGAACGTGAAGAATACAGCTCTTTGAAAACAAAAGAGAAGCGGGAGTTGACTGTGAGTTCCATGAACATTGGGACACGAGGATGACTGAAGACCATGTCGTGGATGCTCATTGCTTGTAGTTATAGAGTGTGGTGACACTTGCACTAATCGGTATATGGGGGCCGGAGATGGACTGTTCCTCGCGTAAGCGACGACGGCGGCGATTCCTTGCGACGATCGCAATTGCCAGCAGAAGGATCAATCCCGAAAAGGTGCCTCCAATCGCGATGTAGACGAGAACAGCGTTGGTCTCTTCCTGCCCGAGAGGCGCAGGGGTGATGGACTGGTCGATCATCACGGTCGCATTGTTGGTGAAGACATCGAAAAAGTTGCACTCCTCGTCAGGGGATCTGATCTTGAGAACCAAGTCAGCATTTTCTGAGAAGCCGGAGGGCACCGTGATCATAGCTCTGCCTTCATTCGGAAATGTTCCGAGAGAGACCCATTTTAACTCTTCGTAGTGCTCGTAATACAGAAATTCGCCATCCTCAATGTACGCCATCGTGTTCTCAGCAATCTCTAGAACCACAGAAGAAGTCAACTTGGTAGTGTCACCCACTTGCCACGCAACCCAGATCTCTGCGCTCGGAGCAAGTGCTTGCGAAATGGCCGTAAACTTTAGAGGCACGATTTCGGCAAACTGCAATTCGAGGTCTTTGAAATCAAAAGAACCAATCAAGCCAGTGTCCAGCTCCGACGACGTCGCATTGGCTACGAAGGTTGTGCGCGCTACGAAACGAAAGGTCATGGACTGTGCAGCGATGGGAAGCTGCTCCCAATTCAATTGCGAGAGCGGTTGGCCGTATAAAATGTAGTACATGTTTGGCAGCGTTCGTTCGACGGATTGGGTTGGACGGTAAGGCCTGAAGCGAGCTACATTTCCTGAGAGGTAAAGCTCGTGCCCGGTATCGACGCGGTCCCACGCATACACGAGTGTAGGGCTTTCCGAAGAGGCAGTCCCGCGAAGGCCAACGTAGTTCGAAACTGGCACTGTGCACTGCGACGTCTTCAAGGACACTTGAGGGCGGGGCAGGGTAGTTTCCGAGACGCTGCCGCAAGACAAGGTTTCAACATGCTGGCGCATTTGTTCTAAGTTGATCGAGTTGAAGTAAGGATCGGAGTGATCTTGTAAATTTGAGGATCCACAAATGCCGGCGTAGCCCATTATGCTCGACCCTGAACCAGGCTCCACAGCACCAGCAGCCATTACATTTGATGTGCCGGAACAAGCGCGAAAGGAATGTGCCCCATTCACTTGATGCCCAAGCTCGTGCGCGACATAGTCCACCCAGAATGGATCATTGGTCGGGTTTGCAGCACCGGAGACCCCGTAAGCTTTCGTGCTCTTGCAAATTGACGGATACTTTGCCAAGCCGCCGCCTCCAGTGAATAACATGTGCCCGATGTCATAGTCCGCTTCGCCGATCCCCATCGACTCAATGTAGTTGCTATTATTATTATACAAAGCGTTGACATCATTGGAGAGGTCACACCCTATACAGAACAACTTGTCGTTGTCAGCGACAAGCTGGAAGTAAACACCAAGTTCGCGCGTGTATATCCCATTCACGCGATTCATCATGGCTACCACTGCGCTTAGAACGGACTCGGCGGTATTGCCGTGATACGCGCAGTATTCTTGGTTTGCCGCCATGGCAAGACGGAAGGTGTACGCCTTTGCATAGTTTGTCTCCTGGAGACCACGAAGTTTTCGTGTCTTCTGGCCATTAAGCTTTGTGATATTCTGTTCGTCGGCAGAGTCGCTGCCGTCTTCATCTTCAACGCCGCAAGGAGCAAAGCGGGGCTGCGCCTCGTCCTCCGCCCTAGAAGCACTGGATTTACGGTACATTAGATATACTTCGTCCGCCCCGGTGCTGTCCACGTAATAAGAGTCTCCACTCGATTCATCAAACGCCGCACTCAGACTCGCTCGGTCACTCTTGAGAAAGTTCATGGCCAAGTAGCTGCCATCCGTACAAGGGCCGGCCACAGCGACAAGGTTCTCATACTTTTCCGCCAGTCCTCGCGCCATAACGCGCGATTGCCGCACCGTACAATTCCTCAACCCCTCAGGAAACTGAAATCCCAAGCTGGCACCGCTGCCTGCGAGGCCTTTCGCAGCGTTTTCGCTTTCAAACGCCCCGTCCAGCTGCTCCATCATCCCGTCAAAGTCTAACCTAACAACTACCTCTTCTGCCACCGCGTGCATGCGAGCCCCGACACCAACATCATCAACACCATCAACATCATCAACACCATCGCCATGAACGATCTCCCACACTGATTGAGCTGAGACTGAGCCAAGACATCCCATCGCCGTGGCTGCAACGCCTGCCAAGAGCACTTTACGACCCATCTCGTCGCACTTTTCACCGTCCAATACGCGATTCGCAATGTGCAATGTGCAAAGCGCAATGTGCAAAGTTAAAAGTGCAAATTTAAAAGTGCAAAGTTAAAAGTGCAAGTCGGGGTGCTCCAAGCTCCCCACACTTTGACTTTCACTTTCTCTCACTTTGACTTTCACTTGCGGTGGAGCGCGGACCCCTTCGGCGCGGCAGAGGACCCAGCACCGGCGAGAACCAAGGACCGAGAACCCGCAGCAGAGCGCGGGTCGAAGAGAGAACCGGACCGCCTGCCGCTCACTGCGCCATGAATCACTCGCTCTTTCTCTCCCTTTCTTTCTTTCTTTCTTTCTTTCTTTCTTTCACTCTCTCTCTCTCCCTGTCTCTCTCTCAGAGCAGACTTCTAGCGTATCATATACCGATTCCCTAGCCATGACTTAGAGCGAGCGCTAGCAAGTACCACACTGTATTGCTGTTAATGCATGTCTATGCGCAACCGTAGCGTTCTCCGCAAACTGTACTTTCCCTTCGTTTCCCGGTTGTCTAGGCTTTGGAGTAGATGAGGGCGTAGAGACTGGCGCGAGAGGCCGAAGTGTCCGCTAGCCAAGACCGCTAGTGATGGATAGCGTGTCTAATTGTCAATAATTACTATTACGTGATTTATAAATGGTCTTAATTTGTAGTTAGCAGAGCGGGAGGTGTGCACTGGCGAGAGGAGATCATAAGGCGGAGCTATTAGTAATGATAGTACACAACGAAAACCCAAAAATGAAGGAACAAAAACCAAGATAGGTAAGAACAGAAAAAGTAGAAAGGAAGAAAAAGTGGGAGTAAAAAATGCTGTGTTCTGAATCTGAAAATGAATATTTGCATCCTTGCCACATGCCAATCGTTTCTGTTTGAGTTGGTGGATAGCTGTCCGCGTGGTTGTTGGCGAATGCGAAGGTGTGACGCAACTGGCTTTGCTGCGTTCACTGCGTTCAAGTTCTGTGGCAAGACCACAATGTGTGAGTTGCGAATCATTCTCGATCGTTTGAGCAATGCAATGCACAACACAAATCTCACTCTAAAACAGTTGGATTTTTGACAGTGCAAACTCATGAGTATTAGTACCCGAGTACCGTACTTTTGCATCTTCTTTAGACAGTCAAATTGACTTGAGAACGAAACGAACATGAACTCTTGATTACTCCCTGAACATAAGTGCTCTGCAAAACTCGAGACTGCAGAGTACGTCATCGTCACTTTCGTCGCTGAACGAGCCGCATTCCGACCGTATTCAACAAGCGAAATCAAGCGCATACCTGGAATGCTCGGAAAGATAGCCGAACGTTTTGTGCCTGTGACACTTCATCTGTAATTAATGTCGAAGGAGCGAGCGAAGAAAAGAGGATCCTTGTCAATCAATTCATACCGGACAGTTTGCTAATGTAGAAGACGAAGAAGCAATTGCTGGAACCTTACACCCCCTCCGCAGGCAGCTATTCTACCAGGTGGCGACCGAAACTCCGCTGATGAGTCCTCAAGGTCTCTCTCCAGTATCCCCAGGTGTTTCCCTCAGATCTCCAGAATTCCCTAGGTTTCCATCGTCTCCAGGATCCTCAGGGTCTCCAAAGTCTTCATGGTCTCCAACATCCAGAATTTTTAACGTTGTCAGAGTTCCGATGGGTCCCAGAGTCTCCAAGATCTTTCGAGTCTTCCAAAGTCCCCAGCCAAGTCTTGGGAGGTCTTCCAAAGTCTATAGCGTCTGCATGGTCTTTCGGGTCCCCAAGGTCTCCAAGGTCCTCAGGGCCTCCAAAGTCTCCAGGAATTTAAAAGATCCCCAGCGTCTCAAATGTTTCCATAAGGTCTCCAACATCGTCATGATTCATTTCCAACTTCGCAGGGTCTGCCAACGTCTCCGAACCTTGTGGGTCTCCAAAATCCCCAGCATTTAGAAAACCAAACCCACCAGGGTATATCAGGGTCTTCAAGTCTCCCAGCTTCCCAATCAAAAAGGTTCCCACAAGGTCCCCAATGTCTTCACGTTCCCCAGCTTCTCTCCATCAATCAATCAATCATCAATCTCAACAATCAATCAATCAATCAGTCAATCAAAAGGATTCCATAGTCCATCAATCCATCATAATCCAACGCTTCATCTTTCCATCGCAACGTAAAACCAATCCCAGTCCCAGTCCCAGTCCCACTCCAGCGCGCACCCTCTCACGGCATACACCTATCCGCACTTACGCTGCAGATGTAGCGTTGCGAGGCAGTATACCAGCAGGGACGCACGGGATTATTGGGATGAAGGGGCTGACAAAGATGAAGGACGCGGCGGAAGGTCAAGGGTCGAAGAAGAGCAGCAGCAGCAGCAGCAGCAGCGGACTTGGCTTATTGTTGGGGTCAAGGCGTCGGTCCCCGCCTGCGTACATGGTCTCGGAGACGGACCATGCTCCCACGCGCGACGGCGACGGAAGATGGGTGGTCAAGCACGGACTCGGCGAGAGACACGCCGCCCTTGGGGCGCTGCTGCGGAGCACGGGCAACGTCGCGCTGGATGTGGGCGACCGCAATGTGCCGTGGAGAACGGCCTTGAGCCGCATCTCGTGCGAAGACTCCGTCCAGGGCAAGAGGGGAGTCGTGGCGCTTGAGCTGGAGCCGTACCCGAAGAACGATGGCAATGGCAATGGCAATGGCAATGGCAATGGCAATGGCAATGGCAATGGCAATGGCAATGGCAGTGGCAATGGCAGTGGCAATGGAGATGGAGATGGCACATGCGCGGTAGAGGGTGCAGGAAAGGCTGGGAAGGCTGTGGTTGTGGTCAAAGCAGCGGGCGAAGGGGCACAAGAAACGTTTGCTGCGCTGCTGGCCGAGCGGCTGGGGGTGAGATGTCCAAAGGTGCGAGTGCTGGACGCGAGCGAGGCGGAGTACATCGACCTGAAGGAGGCCGTGCTGGCGTTCGTTCAGGAGGATCAGTACCAGCACGCGAAGCTGACGAGCTACCTTGCGCCGAAGCAGCTCGTGCTGATGGAAGCGGCTGTCCACTCCGTTCCGCTAAGCGGCCTCAGTGAGGGAGGCTTGACGATAGACATGCTGTATGACCTGGGGCTGCAGATAAGCCTGGACATGATGCTGGCGAACGGAGACCGGATGCCTGTACATGGCCTGTGGAACCGGCCTGGCAATGCCGACAACTTTCTGTTTCGGGCCGACCAAGACGGCTTTTCGACGACCTTTGCAATTGATCAGGTCTGTGTGCATCCTGCAAACCTTGACCTGCAGAGAGAGTATTTGTCAAGGCTTGAGCACGTGCTTCACAGCGAAGATGCTCTTCTGGCGGCCCTCGCGGCCGCAACGGCGTTTCTTGAGAGCGAGCTTGGCAAGCCTTTGATCCCTGGCGCAACTCAGGTGATCTCTGCTGGGGTAAAGCAAGGCATTCGGCGAGCCTCGGAGCTTTCAAGAGGCTACCTCGAGGAGCTCGTCTCTCGAGTTGCAGAAATGGTACCGTCCAATGATCCGAAAACTGATCGATCACTGTGGGACGATAGCTTGGACAATGTGAGGGTGGACGTCATGTGTGATGTTTTGGCGATCTTTCAGGCATCTGCTTTCAGCAAGGTGCGGTTCAAAAGAGAAGAAGGTGCCGGAGGCCTCTCGCGGATTCTCGACTCTGCGCTAGAGATGAGTGCGCAGAGCGACACAACGGTCGAAGTTTTTTTCGATTTTGATAGAACCTTGACAAACGGGCTTGCATCCAGTGGAGATCTTCCGTTGCCTCGGAGGGTGCGAGGCGGGGAGCAGACTGTCACCGCGCTCCGCGAGGCTGCAGAAGCCAATTTGTCGATGCACATTGTCACCGCCCGCTCTCCTCGCCAAGTCGTAGTTGATCAACTGGTTTCTTCTCTGCGTGGCCCCCAGCGAGAAATCGGTGAGTATTTCCTCTCGCTGGAGCAATTACAGGGGCGAGTTGAGCCTCGCGCAGAGCAAACCTCGTTCTGCGGTCACCTACTTGCCTACGCGATCGATGCGCCTTTGTACGCTTCGGACTATCAGAAGCCTGCCGCCATTGCGCACTCTCTCTGCAGGCGATACACTGCGAGCGACAAAAATGCCACCTCTCCCATCTGCGTTTACTTTGTGGACGACCAATCTACAAACGCGCACGACGTTGGGTCCAGACTCGCCGCCATGCTCGAGGAAGCAGGTCGCCGAGATCTGGTTCAGCGCTTGGCTGTGCGATCTGTTTGGTGGGATACGTTTGGAGAGGACACTGGCGAGTCGCCGTCGATGGTGCCGGAGTTTGGCAAAACGGAGCAGAGCTACCAAGATTTCATGCTCGCGCAACTGCTAGATTTTTCAGTGCACAGCGCTGAAGCCCGGCGGCGCAGGGAAGTGTACGCGTCGGAAGACAAGATTATGAACAGGCCTAGAAGGGAAAGACAGGCACCAAAGATTGGCAAGCTCCCGAAAGCAAGTGCTGTTCAGGAGAAGTTGGCAGGGTTCCTGTTCGGCGGCGGAAAACAAAATTCCTCCCCGCAATCCGCGAAGGAGTGACCTGCTTTTGTTTTATACATGACAATAAATATGCTGCAACGTCTTTTCTATGTTTTGATTGCGCAATGACATTTCTTCGTGGGCAAAAAGATAGGCGCCCGAAAATGCTGCCTTGATTGTTCTTGTTGGCTGAACCTCTTAAAACCTGGTGTACTCTTCTCCATCTGTGCCGTTCCCATCAACTCCTTCTAAGCTTTTCTTCTTGTCTCGTAAAGAAACACGGGCAATCGAGTTCTTCATGACCTGCACTTCTTGTCTTGCAAAAAGACATGTGGGCAAACAAAGTTTTCATGACGGCCAAAGTCAAGTTCAGTCAGTCTCCCGCTATAGTTTCTGTTATTAACTGGCTATAGACAGCTGAGAGACGGTACTGATGAGTGTAGCCTACTGAGTACACGTTTTTGTTTTACTGTACTTTTTGTTGACTTTCGTCATATTCCAATCCGAAGCTTTGTGGACTCGCCATAACCACGGACTCTTTTCACCACAGACAGGCAACACACATTGTCTTCTCTCAATGGAAGAAGTTAGAATCAAAAGTACGAGGGATGTGCAGACGCGTTTGTTCCTTCCTTGCTGGGCTCTTTCACGGTCCAAAGTTACTTCGCTCTTTCCTTCCATGGCGAATTTCCTAAATTCTACACTTCCTACACGAAAGCGGTTAGTACAGGGAGAGGAGCCCCTCCATTCCCTCCATTCAATTCCAGCGCCGATAAGCTTAGCGGTAAATTATTTTTAGGTAAAGTCATAGCATCATAGCAGTTTGTCTTCGCGTGCAGCAGGTGTGCGATCGATGGTCACAACATGTCACAACTTGCATGACTTAGGAAAGGCAGCATTGAAAACTTTGTGGCGCAACTCGTCACAACTCGTCCATCTTGTTCCGTATTAATTACTTCATTCTGCCCATCTTCTGCTCTCTTCTATCATCCACAACTTGCACAGGCCTCAAGCCTCCAAAGCTCAGGAGCTCAGGAGCTCAGGAGCTTCCCGGGTAGAGTACGTATACCTTTACTCGCTCTCAGTACACGCACTCCACTTGCACCTGCTCTGCTTGGCTGTCGGCGTCCGCAGAGAGCGCACAGCACAGCACACGACAGGGGAGGGGCGGTACACACATTTGCTGAGAAGTGCAGCGAGTACTGCAAGCGTACTCTGCACGTGTGCGCTGGAGCGGGCATGAGTGCAGGGGTCTGCGTGGGCGGTTGTGGGGCTGGTTAAGGGCCTGCGCTGGTGATGACGCTTGCAACGGGCTGGGTTCGCCGAGCAGAGCTCGATGCTGCGGCTGTGCTGGGCACAGGAAGCCGTCGGAGACGTCTTGGCGAAGGCCTCGCCTCCGCGGTGGTGGAGGTCGATGTCGACGCTCTTTATGAAACGATCGGGAAGGCGCTTCAAGTGTCATCATCGTATGAGGCCGGAAGCGGTCATGGCGTGCAGGAGACTTGGGTATCGTTCGAGCTTGTGAATGGGGAGGAAAAGGTCTGCTCGCTGAGGCCATCCGAGGTGTTACCCGAAGCCCTTGCAGCGTCGTATCCGGAACTGGTCGCTGTGCAAGGACACTGCACGGATGGCTCGAGCATGTTCTTGAACTTCATCAGGGGCAACCGGACAAGCTTGGCCGCATCGTTCGAAAGCGGGATGCATCAAACGATCTACGTTGACAGCGCGAAAAACGACAACCTTTATGTGGCATACGCGCGGAGCAGCTCACGAGGTCGCAGCCTCGGGTCGTTTGGTGTGAATCAGAGGACGAGGGACTATCGGCATCATGATAGAACAGACACTCAGCTCCATTCGAAGCGGGGACTTGGGAGCAGAACTGGCAGGCTTGGGGGTGTCCAAAGACGAGAGCTTGATAGTTACGCCCGAGGGTATGTTTTCCGCGCAGCAATTTCAACCACGAGGTCGTTTTCAGACGCGAACGGTGTCTCCAAAGGCCAGGTGTTAAATCAGGTTTTAACGCTCATGAGTCGCGTCAACGGGATCTACTCTCGTGAACTCGGCGTGTTCTTTCAGCTGATTGATGGCAACGACCGCCTGTTCTGCACTGCCGCAGTAGATGTGAACAGCGACAATTGCGGCATGATTGATACACTGGACGGTTTAGTCGAAGCGAACGACAAGTACATTCAATCGCAGGGCATCTCTGCCGACGCGTACGACATTGGGCATATTGTGAGCTCAATTGGTGGTGGTGGCTTTTCTTACTTTAATACGTTGTGCGGCTCCTCTGGCAAGGCCTCTGGGGCCTCCGGGATTTCTGGTTCTCTTGTAGACTCTGAAATTGTCGATATTGTGGCCCATGAAATTGGTCACCAATTAAGTGCGCAACACACTTTCCGAGCCTGTGGCGAGGGTTACTTTCAGGAGGGTCAAGAGCCTGGGTCCGGCTCAACGATTATGTCGTACGCAGGCTCATGCGGCAAAGATAATCTGCAGCCGAATTCTGACCCGTACTTTCACTCTGCCTCGCTGCTGCTCATGCGTTCCTTCGTTGAATCCACCGTTGCTTCGAAGGGGAGTTGCGGAACGGTCCAAAGCACGTACAAGTCGCTGCCGGAGGTGAGCGCACCTGCATCGACCACTTGCACCGTACCTATCGGAAATTACGTTAGTTTATTGGGATCAATGAAAACGAAAGGGGGGTACGAGACAGCAAACTTGTACTATGCCTGGGAGAGAATTGATAAATTCATGGGGCAGTCTCTGGTGAGCAACGAGGCTCGATTTCGCTCTTTGCAGCCCCTGGAAAATGTGCTGGAACGAACGTTGCCAAACTTGTACTATATTTTGCATGGCCAACCTACGGCTCAGGCTGAATGGGAAAAGTCGCCGAGCAGTAGTTCAAGAATGAAATTTCGGTTTATCGCGAGACTATTGTACGATGCGGATGGGACCGCATCCCAATTCGGAAGTAGTATACTTGGAGCTTTCGACTACTATGACGTTGAGGTTCAGTTTTCAGAGCGGGTTCCACCCCTGCAAATAACTGATGTGCCGACAGATGTTTACACTGGAGAAGAGTTCACCATTCGCTGGGACGCCGGGGGCACCTCATCTCTCTCGAGTAATGTTGTCATCGAGGCAGCAGTGGATTCCATGCAAGATCATGGCGAAGCATTTACGTACGTGGAGCATTACAAAGCGCTCGAGTGGGTGTCGCTGGGTCAATTTGCGAATCCGCTGGGCGAAGCCGCCGTCGTGCTTGGTGCTTCTTTTGCGAACAGCAATGACGTTGTTCTTAGGGTTCGGTCCGCATCGGAGGCGTGTTCGTTTTTTGACCTGAGAAAGAAAGTCACTGTAAAGCTTGGACAGACTTCACCGTCGACTTCTTTTCCTCCCACACTTGTGCCAACTGCGCGCGATACAATTTTAACGCTGCATCCAACACCATCTCCCGTTTTTGCATCACAGCCCACACTTGCGCCCAATTTTGTGGACGAGACGATCTCGCCAACCATGGAGCCAAGCTCATCCTCCTCCGCAACGCTCTATATTCTGCTCGGATCTGCCGTTGTTATTTCCGTTCTCGCCGGAGCTGTAGTTACCTTTTTTAGGCGAAGGTCTCTTCATCAGGATCACGGAGTGGTGGTTGCCAGAGCGAAGCGGGCTAGCTCTTCGCCCAAAAGTCTTGCTTCTCAAGAGCAACCCGCATAAATAAATTAATTCTATGTATAACCGTCTTAACCTCTCTTCCCTCGTTTTTTAACAAAATTGAAAAGAAAAAAAAATACAATCAAACCCTGTCGTCTTTGCAGTTTTAGTCGCACCAAAACGCGAAGAACGCATGCCACAGTGTGTGCAAAGAAAGTAGCTTGGCAAGGAAATACATTTACTCGTAACTTTCAGTGGTACTCAGTACTCGATGCTACTTTCGAAAGAGGGTGCTCCTGTTCCTAGCGATCCTGGCGCTCAGGCTCCTGGCCCTTCTAACGCGTTGGTTGTGGTGCGCTCCTCCCTGAGTCCATCTACTACCCAGTAGAGAGTCTGGCGAGATGGAAGGTACTAGCGACCTCTCCGCTTTTTGGTTGTAAGCCTTTTCTTTCTTCATTCACAGACAGGTGACGTGCGAAGCCTGACATGGGAACGCCTTGGCAACCAAACCCTCGCTCACCGACTCATCAGCGACTGCAATTGCATAGTCTCCAATAGAAAGTTTGCAAGCGACGGTGTGCGCCCTAAGGAATTATATAGATAGCTATATAATAGTAGCAGAGGGGATTAGTCGAGAAAGAGTACAGAGTCTAGTTTCCTGCCGCCGCGCTCTCCTGAAATGCGGGTTTGTGGAATGGACTCTATTGTAAAGTCTGAGAAGTGTGACAAATTGGTGGACTTGGCTTTCGACGCTCTTGACTGCGGGCCAGTCTGCAATTTGTTGGGAACGGGAACGAGAACGAGAGCTAGGCTGGCCGGCAACTAGGTAGTAGAGGCCGCATAGCTTTCCGAAAAGGTTGAGCTGAGATAGCTTGCTACTACAGTACCTTCTTAAGGGTTCATATCTCGTTGGTTGCCGTAGTTCCCTCGGAAGTCGAGAACTGTTTTGGAATTCACATCGAGCAAAACCAGAACCAAAACCATCCAAAACCGTAACCTTCTGCGGCCAACTTGCTCGGGAATCTGGAGACTTTGAGGAAAGGACTTGGAGGAATGCGGTCAGGGATTGTGCAAGTAGTGTTCTCGGCGCTGGTGCTGTCGTGGATGAGCGTGAGCGTGAGCGCGCAAAAGCACAATGACACAGAAGTGAGGTATTGCGGACAAGTACTCTTTGACGATAGCGAAGAGAACGCTTGCGAGTTGCTCGACGCCTTTTGCAACGTCACCGAGAAAGGCTCGCTGAATGCGTCTTTGATATTTTCTGGGTATGGCGTGTTTAACTGCTCCACGTGCATGAATGGCACGGTGATGACGGACTTTATAGAGCACAAGGTCCCGCGCTCGGACTACTCCTGGGTGAAGTGGTCCCTCTTCGGCGGTGGTGGATTCGCTCTGCTCACAATTCTCTTCTACAACCTCTTCAAAGCTGGGTACGAGAAGCTGAAAGCAGAACTCGTTGCGTACTACCACGAGCGAAAACAGCATAAGCCAAGCTACATCAAAGACCATGACCTGTACCAACTCCTGTGTCTCGCTGGGCAATTCGAGTTCATCAAAGTCATTTTCGGAATGATCATGGGCTTTGAACTCTCTGTGGTCTTCCAGATGCCAGACTTTGTGCCGGAATCTGCGCAGACCTGCGTCTTCGGAGTCAACATGACCGAAGACGAGCTTCGAGATGTAGAGACCTCGTTCAGACCGGGGATCTCAATTCTGCAAGTCTTCACTTGGCAAACCATTTACAGCACCCTGCGTTATCTGACAAGCTCGGTTGCCGAGGCGACTGAAAGTAAATGGGACGACTTTTTCCTCATCGGGATGGACTTGCTTGTAATTGGAGTTTGTGGATATGGTGCTCGGCTTAGCATTTTGGAAGTATCAGAATTCCTGGGCAAGGGCTTTAACTATTACTTTGCGGTGTACTTTTACACATGGTTACTCTGGCTCTTTGTCCGCTGGATTTTTTTCCTCCCGATCATGACCTTTGTGAAGCGCTTCTTCTTTGGCGGCAGTAAGGATGCAGGGCAGCCTCGGAACCTTAAAGGGAACATCATCTACATTCAGACAGTCTCTCCGCAGCAACAGATGCAACAACAATACCCAAATCAGCAGTATCAAATTGCAACTCCTGCGAACCAATCATTCGAGTTTTCCAACCCCTTAGCTCAACAGCCCCAAAACTCAAACGAGATGGAACGGCATCTCTGAGTTAGCATCTAGTTTCTCCCTCCCGAAATGCCTCTGCAAGATCCCAATATCTTGGAATTTGCGTTGATCCGTTCTCTCGCCCAACAGTAGTAATGCTGGTAAGTAGAGTACAAGGCCGGTACCAGTAGTATGGTACCTCGCTTTCTTAATTAAAATGTAGTGTAAACAAGTAAGCAGTCAAAAGACGAAGAGAACAACAGAAGAAACTTTTCTCGCGAGGATGGCAACGGAGATTCTTCTCAGGAGTCAGGGACAAGGAGGACCCGCCCCACCAAGGTGAAATCACTTGACTGTGAATTGTGATCTAAAGTCATGTGATTCAGAATTTTTTTCTTCCTTCTTGATGGTTTTTCGAAAAAAGACTCACCGAGCTGATGGAGGTTGTGCTCATTGGAATAAGCGGCGTTATGTTCGTTCCCCATGCAGGGTTGAACGGCCACTCTTGATGGCAATCGTTGTCCGGTTGAGGGGCAGTCGAACTCGTTATGACTTCTTCTTCTTCTTCTTCTTCTCCTTCTTCCGGGAACTTATTTCCGCTCGTAAAGCCCGAAAGAATCTTGCAGACGGCTACGTCAACCCTTTCTCGCAAAGAGCCTCGAAACTTTTGGGTGGGCGCTCCCTTCCCTCAAGACAAAAGATTCTCTCTGTCTCTCTCTCTTAATCTCTAAGAGACAGCACCCATTGCTCGTTCAAGACTTTCTTCTTTCTCTTTCAGAATCCAGGAATCCGGAAACTAACGAGACTAACAGCTCCAATGAGCCAACCACCAGCCACTGGGAATAGGGCGGCCGTCAGTTGATTCGGTGTGGAGAAGGTTGCTATCGAACTCAGGGAACTGTGCCATTCGCGGGTCACTCAGCTATCCAAAAAATGTCGCGATGTAAGCTATTCTACGGATCAGGAAGGAACGAGAAGCAGGCAGGCCATGGCAGGCCGACCCTTCCGGGTTGGCCTATGTCGGCCATGCTGCGAAACTAGGGAAACGGGTTGCTCCGAGTGATCGTCTGAGAGCTTGGGGCGCTTCCAATCTCAAGAGTCTCTCGAGTCTTGACTAAACTTTGGTTATGTCTTGGGCGTCTGGGGAAAACGGGGGGGCGGGGCGGTCAACGTTTCACAGTGCAATTTCACTCTCGTTTTACGATCCCTTTCGATTACTTTTGCGTATTGCAATCGCACCGTTTGCTCATGTTTGCTCTGCCCTCATTGCTCTAGCGGAAAGCCGAGGGACATTTGGATCTCTGTACGATGGATGCGGCGCTGGATGTCATTTTGACACTCCTCGATCTGAATTCGCAACTGCGAGCCTTTGCAAACCCCAGGGAAAGCTGAATCAGACTTTTACTCGCTCCCGTGCGCTCTCGTGCTGTCACCGTTCGCTTTCCAAGATTTCCAAAATTTCCAAGCTCCAAAACACTAAAAACACGATGGACGAGTCTCAGATGTCAGCCAACAGTCCATTAAGAGTTCTTACCTCTCCAATATGAATAAAGGACCTTCCAAAAGTTGTTCGTTCACAGTCAGGTTGACTCGGACTCGGACTCGGAATATTTGTACAAGTTCTGAACTGAATTTTTCCGCTCTCAATGTCGATTGATTCGCAGATGCTAGAGGTGAATTCATCGTACAGAAAGCCAAGCCACGACACGTAAGACACAGGTGAGAAGGCTCTCACAGTCGTCTCGAAAACTGTGAAATACTGTGAAATACTGTGAATTGTGAATTGTGAAATTGGAATTTGTGAGAATTGTGAATTTGGACCACAACCACGACTCTACCGTGACGAGCTAGCTAGCATGCAGCAAAAAGAGAGCTAGCAAAGTTTGGCTAGCGCTGCTACGCGCTGATACTTGTATCAAATAGCCAGGCTACGCAAGCACGTATAGATAACTGGGCAGCGAAACCCGCTCTTGCTAACAGCTTTTCTTCACTCATTCAGAACAGTCGATGATTGCCTTTAGAATTCTTTTAGAAAAATGCTCCCGGTCCTTGGTCCTGTCCGCCCCACCTTGTTCGTTTTCTTTCCGAGTTCCGGCCTTGTCCTTTGGGCTTGAGACCTTTCGCAAAGCTTCGTTCAATCAATTTTGAATTGAACTGAAAAAGAAGTATGAGATCCCACGATGCCGTCTGCTTGTCCCTCCTCTCTGACAGAGTCTTTCACAAGCAAGCACGACCCCTTACTGGCCTTCACAGTTAATTAGTTGCTTCTCTTGCGAACAAGAACAAAAACAAGAAGCGAAATTGACCGTTGGCCGCTGCCGCTACTAGTAGTACTAGTGATAATACTACATTACTGGGTACTCTAATAGCACCGATCGGCTGCCCTCACGGACAGAACGAA
This sequence comes from Parietichytrium sp. I65-24A, assembly GCA_012862575.1. Classification (NCBI taxonomy): domain Eukaryota; class Bigyra; order Thraustochytrida; family Thraustochytriidae; genus Parietichytrium; species Parietichytrium sp. I65-24A. The sequence continues at coordinate 17,060 of BLSF01000127.1, read as the reverse complement.
GAACGAAATCAGAATTCAGAAGCTCAAATTCAGATAATTTGTGCGAAAGATATAGGGATTGGCGTAGTCGCTGGAGGTCACGCCGTATGCTGTGATTGCCGTTATGGGACGCTGATTCAAGTTGACTGTCGATTGATTGCCACTGATTGCCGTCGCATCAGTCAAAATTGCCGGATGCACTGAAGCGAGAATCATGATCAACTAGACTTGCTTCGGTCAGGATGGTCAGGAGGCAGACAGACGGTGAGCTCACATCACAGCCAGTGTGAATTGTTGCTGCTCGAGCTGTTGGCAAACGCTAGACATAACGAAAGTGAGCTTTACATCTCTCAAGGGCAACCGTCGTCGACGAGTTCGTTCCGTATATTTCGATTGTTTTTACAGAATCGCACGGACAAGAGGAATGTTTTGTGCCGAAGACTTGAGAGGGACGACCAGAAACGCGGTCAAAAAGAGGCGCTTCTCATCGCGTAACAATCGAACGGCATATCTTGAGCCGAACAAGGCTTGCGAGAACAGCTCGGGAAGAAGAAGAAGATGATGATGTTGAGGAAGAGGAGGAGGAAGAAGAGGAGGAGCCTCATTCAACATTGTGCACTCATCATGTGAGACCTGGGAACTTACTATTGGGATGCCTGGAGAAGACGGGGGAGAGATCGATTGACTGTGAATTCAAAAGTTGATAATTGTTGGGAGTCGACGCTTGAGATTGGAAAGTTGAGTGCAAAGCAATGCAAAGGTACTACTTGTAGCGCTTGACAACACGATGCTCTGCGGCAGCACTAAAAGGGTTGGCTCTCTTCAGACTGTGTCGCGTTAGATTGAACGATTGTTTTTAACTAACCGCTTCTCCTTTCTTCCAGGTAAGCGACTCAGAGTTCGCTTTCCTTCAGTGGTGTGGTTGTGATTATGGAGGTGCCCTCTTCTCACACAAGACTTTGCGAGTCGATGCACTGGCGCAGCAACGTAACCAAGTGAAAGAGACTGTCGGTGACAAGAGTACACATCGCCCATTTGAAAAGCGTGTCACATGCTTTGCTCCCTCGACATCAAGCAAAAGGTGCTCGTCAACGCGCATTTGAATCCCCTCACTCCCCTCTGTGGTTGGCCGCTCTGCAAGGTCAAAGTCCTTCCGTCTACGCTCCTTACCTATCGATCGCACTTTTACGTTTTCAACGAAATTATTTTGTTCAAAGCGCGGCGCTCCGTGGGTTAAGGTGGTGCTCGTTACCGTACACTGCGTTGCACGCCCTAACATTTTAACTTCCATCACTTTTCATAACAAACTTAAATTTCATAACAAAACTAAATTCGACGGAGGACGAAGATGACGACCCAAATTCCAAGAATTGTGCATGCAAGAACTTGGCGGTGCCACAAACAGGAGAGACGCATCGAGAGAATGGTCGTTGACACAAAAGGCATCCCGGGCCAACGGCTTGGCGACTAATCTTCCGGATAGGCGAGCGGCTCTCGTGGGATCTTGCGAGTGGAAACTCCGAGTCAGGAGAGTATATGCCTCCTCCGGAATTCCATCCAGGGTTTCCTCTGTGTGGACACCCCTTCCCCTGAACTTGTCTGTGGCGAGACCCGAGCCTAGAGAACCGGATCGAGTCGGCAGTAGAATCAATTCTCGCTACCGAACTGACAGAGCAACGAAAACACGGAACTGCGATCCAACTTAAGTTTCGAAAGGAAAAATTTTCGAAAGAAAGAAGCAGTAAGCAGTGTGCTTTAACCGCACAGAGTCACGGTTATCGCAAAAGTACCGGTACTGAGTACACTTCCTTTACCGCACTTGGACCATGTCACTGATTCAATAGCTGACGATTCTAAAAAACCAAGAAAGAAAACGTGAGGGACTGTAATATATGGGTGAGGGAGAAAGAGACTCGGAGTCCCTGCGATCAAGACCTTGATGCTGTGGAGGTAAGTACAGGATGGGAGTATGGGAGGATGGGAAGAAGAAGTTTCTTTCCGCCTAGTTTGAAAAACCCTCCTCTCTCTCTCAGAAGTGGTGGGATTCGCGCTCGAAACTAGCTTTGGATCAACGAACATTTACTCTCGCTGGCGAGAACACTCATGCTCTTCTAGTTGCTCATTCGCTCTTCTTCTTCAAGATGTGTCTACCTGGTACATTAAACTCTCAAGACGGAAGAGGTTCTGAGAGAACTAAAGGTTCTGCCTTCCTGCCGGCGTCACACCAAACAAATCACTCGTAAAGAGAGGAGGAAGTTCCCTGAGGAGGCGGGACCTGCTTAGCAACACCAAAGGCGCTTCGCCCTCGTGAGCTCTCAAGTTTACTATTTTCGTAAAGTTTCGATAGAAAAAAAAAGACCCTGAGTTCTGAAATGCAACCCCTCACTTTTCTGGGAAGAGAAAGAGAAAGAAAAAAGGAAGAAAACAACTGGAGCAAAGTTGGGAATATACTGAGATGTCCTTTGTACCAAGTTTGTATTGCTACTGTGCGTTGCGGTGCGTTTTAGAATACGGGATCGCCTTTGTTGCGTTGAAGAAAAGTTTTTGGAGAGAGAGAAAGTGGTGGAGCAAAACTTTTGGACATCAATCTGAATCGGTCGTTCTTGCCATTCCAAGAGCCACAATTTTAGCCCCAACAGTAGTCAGAGAAAACGTCTGCCAAGCTTCAGTTTTGTGCTTTTCATGTCCTCCTCCTCGTCCTCCTCCTCCTCCTCCTCTCTCAGAAAAAGGTTTCAGGAAACACCTAGAGTGCAGGATCGGAACCGTACAATAAATGTGGAAAGACTGAGCTGTGCACCCAAAGAAAGGGAGGTCCGAGAATCTGCTAGCTTTCGAGAAGCCTCGCCACATGACGTGCTTATTTGGAAACTAAACGGTCACATGAATCAATCGTGTTTTGCAACTCGCAGGCTTTCACACGCATGCATTCCACCCATTTCACCCGCTCTTCTTTGCAAAACGTAAAGTAAGAATGGCTCAACTCACAGACGCCTTGCAATGACAAAAGTAACAGATCTGTCTGATAGTGAACAAGGGAGTTGAATCGGTTGCAGGAAGAAGTGTGTCTTCAGAGTTTTATGTCTCACTGGTACTAGTCAACCCTTTTCGAACAAGTTGCGAACAGAACTTCTGGCGACTTCCGCCCTTCAACGAAACAACCTACAGCGCCATTGTCATCTGTGTACTCGGAAACATCTTTACGCCTCTCAGCAGGAGCGCAGAATCCAATCCTTGGATTCACGTAATCCTTGGATTCACTTGGCAGCAGACCCAGAACAAGACGTTGTACAATCGCTCTGTGTGAGCATCGCAGTATGAGACTCGAAGCAATTATTCTGGGACTCGCCCCGCTCCTGTGCGGACGAGTGAGTAGCGTGAACGGAGATGCAAATGTGGCTAGCGGCTATGCGCTCTCTTTCCAGGGCGACAATCCTGTGGCGGCAATCAAGAAAGGGTTTGTGAATTTCTCGGATACCGGATTTACAGACTTTAGCAGTCAAAATGAGGTGAGCGTGACAATGTGGGCTACCCAGCCAGATCAGGCTCCAACCCCGGTGCGCTACTTGTTCAGCTGGACAAACGCAAAAGACTCCAATTTCTTCCAACCATTCCTTGAAACGAAAAGTTTGGCGTTTGGGCAGTCGATAACTTTTCCAAACACTGAAATTGACCTCCGAGGCTGGCACCACTATGCCGCAACCTTCGCGGACGGCACGCTCAAGGTGTACATTGACGGAGATTTGGTCAATGAAAAGAGTGGGATCACAGGGGTTGCTCTAGACTCAGCCGAGACAACGATCAACATTGGCGCCAGCTTTTACGAGCGAATCAACACCGCCGCGGTCGCATCTCCGACAAGAGCAACGTACGGTAAGGTGGACGAGCTCACCGTGTACTCACGAGCGTTGAGCGCAAGCGAAGTTCAAGCACAGCTTTTAGGGCCATTGGACCGCTCGGCGCTCGAGGCGAGCATCGTTCTCCACTACGATTTTGAGGTTACATGCGATGATCTTGCGGACCCGAGCAAAAACGGGCTTTTAGACTCCACATGCATGGTTTCAGGAACGAAGGTAGTTCCAAACTATGGCTCCGCCGGCCATGACTACGACCTCCTCATGGGTGAGATCAATAATGACTACGGTTTCGGAAAATCTTGGCAGGCTTCGAGCTCTGAGGGAAGCTGTGCGGAATCATACCCGTTTGCGATGCCTTCTTTAACCGTCTCCGATGTGCCGTACCAGGAGGGAGGAGCAAGCAAAGCAAATCTTGTCACTCCGGTTGTTCACTTTGCCCTCAGTGAAACCAACAGTGCAATATCACTGCCACGAGGCTACGACGGAGTGCAATTTACCCTGCAAACCCCTCCAAGCTCGGGAATTCTGAAAACCGCCGCGGATTCCAGCGTTCTGGCGGCGAACAGTGTGGTGACCGGATCAAGTTCTGGAGGCGAGCTTGTTTTCGAGGCCCCAGTCGATTTTTCCGACCCGGTTCACGCTATTTTCTCTGTTGCCGGGGAGTCAACAGAGCTTCAGGTCCATATTTGGCCCATCGATACCCCGACTCTCAACTCTAACCTCGAAAGCGCGACGTACTCAACACAGGGTCTCGAGGATGAGGTAGTTCGCATGCGTCTCACCCCTTTCACGGCAATAGAGCCAAGCGGAGAGGCTATGATTGTCCAGATAGTCGAATTTCCCGAGCACGGGTCCTTGTACCAAGTTGACTCTGGTCCAACTGAAGATACGGGCGAACTGATTATCACGACAGCAGGTCCAGTGAACTTGACTCACCCTTCCGGAGTACTCGTCTTTGAGCCTGGTCAAGACGAGTATGGTGACAACTATGTATCTTTCAAAGTGGTCTTCATCTCTGTCCTTTCAGGCTTGAGGTCTGAGGAACTTACAGTAACTGTTTCGATTGAAGGGATCAACGACCTCCCCACTGCGACCGCAGGCTCTACGACAGTGGAGGAGGACAGCACAGACGGTGTTTTGATTGAGCTGGAAGGCAATGACTCAGAATCTGAACATGGGACCGTCATTAGCAAGCTGCCCTCGAAGGGAAAGCTGTATACAGTCGCAGATGATGGAGGGATTGGAGAGGAGATTGTGAAAGCCTACGAGATTTACGATGTTGGAGTTGTCGCTGAACAATACGTCGTCGACGTTGTTAATGTGAGCTCGTTTTGGGGCTCCGGGACCTACACTGGATATCACGCCTTGAATGTCATCGGCCGACAAACGTGTTGGACGCGAAACAACTTAGAATGCCTCGACGAACGCCAGGAGTGGTATATTGGAGATTTGATCAAGGTGAATCGGTATTGGAGCGACGCTGCCGCAACCTCGACTGTGGTACTGGCGACAGTGACGGCTAAATACGAAAGCACGGAAGGAACTACTTTTGACGCAAAGTTGTTTTTCACACAAAAGTCGACCGACGCTGGTCTCGAGAGATGTATCGTGACCGGACCTACATTTCCAGATGATTGCAGCATTGAAGAAGCTGCCGAGAACCCTGACGGATTGACACTGTACAACATTCCAGAGAGCGAAGTCAAGCCCACCAACGAAGGCGTTTGGTCCCCGCTTAATAAAGGGTACTACTCTGGCTACCTTGGCGACTCTGCGGACCCAACGTATGGCTCACAATACGCATATTCCTGGTACCAAGATATCGGTTACCTGGCGCAGACCACTGCGCCAAAGTACACGGAATTCATTGAAGTTAAATATGCTACTCCAGTATTCGCCGTGGCTATTGAAGTCGGCTTCCCGCGAGGGGTTGGCGGCCTCGTAGCAATCCGTGCTTTACATTCCGATGGAAATTGGTACCCAATTTTCGAAGGCGAGCCAGATTATGACGCGGCCACTACCCAACAGGAGCGCAAAACGTACTCCAAATTTTCGCCATCGATTTGCCGACCATTTTTCAAAAGCGACACCTTTCGCCTTGAAATGGATACGAAAGCTGCTTCGGATTGGAATTATATTGATTACATTAAGTTACTCGGCTCCGCTGAAATGCAGGCTGGGATGTTGAGAAGTCCCTCTACAGCGGTCTGGTACATCCCCGACAAGGATTCCTTTGGAGCAGACTCGTTCGAGTTTCAAACCTATGACTGCGGTGGGGATCGATTACGCTCCTCAAGCGCAGCTGTCGTGGCTTTGACAATTACTGGGTCCGACGATCCTCCGATCCTCGAGGCCTATGGCGTTGCTGGAAATCAGATCACAGAGTCGATTGCCGTTTCGATGCGGGAATCCGAAACTTACTTTAACCTGAAAGTAACCGAGGTAGATGAGCAGATAGTAACAGTAACTGTTGCTGCATTACCAGCCCTGGGAAGTCTCTACCACGCTGGCGGCGAAAATCTTGTGGAAATTGAACTGTCCGGTACGGAGCTTGAGGTGTCAGATGATGGCCTGGTCCACTTGATGTACGTCCGTCCGACTTGTGATGACACGACGGTACTCACGTCTTCCTTGCAACTTGAGGCAACTGATTCCGGAGGTACGAGCTCAACTCTAACGGTCAGCTTTAGCATGGAATGCGCCAAGCTTCAGCGGCAGTTCTACTTTAATGATGTTTCCGGTGGGTCGGCAACTCTTTCTGTTATCCTCGGCGTGGCTGGACTGATCATTTCCGCAGTGTGCTTGGCGTTTAATGTGCACTTTAGGAAGCGCCAGGTTGTCCGCCTCACTTCGCCGAAAATCAACGGGATAATTATTTTTGGAACAATGCTTGTCTGTGCCTATTTGATATCTTTCGTCGTTGGAATTGATTCTGTAGCTTCGTGCGACTGGGGCCTCAATAATACTTTCTACAATGTATCTGAGGCCCCTGACTACCTCTGTCAAGCCGAGGAGAACTCATGCTGCGTGGATGCTGCGGCTTCCCAATGTATTGTTCGCTTGTGGCTGCTTTCCTTGGGAATCATCATGTCTTTTGGAAGCCTTTTTGTGAAGACTATACGGATTCATATTCTCTTCCGCGCTTTCTCAAAGAAAACCAAACACATGACAGACAAAGTCTTGCTCACCTACATTTCGGGTCTGGTTTGCGCGCTTCTAGGCGTTCTCGTGCTCTGGGCGATCACTTCACCGCAAATTGTCGAGTTTTCTCGGGGGAAAGAGACCATCTTCACTGACAGCGACAGTGAGTATATTCTTGTTCCGCTGACTCCCACTTGTACTTCAAGCTTTCAGTCCGTCTACATTGCCATTCTGGTTACATACGTCGGCGGGCTTTTGATCTTTGGTGCTTATCTTGCTTTTGCCTCAAGAAATGTTCATGTATCCCAAGCAAACGATAGCAAACAGATTGCAATCAGTGTCTACAACATCGCCATGTTTGGCGGTCTAAATCTGATTCTCACCAACATTCTGGAGGACCCATCGTCTCTGGTGTATCTGCTTTCAACACTGACATTCATTTGCACGGCAACCACCTTGCTCACGTTGTTCGTTCCGCGCATGATTGATGTCGCCCTGAACCGCGAGGTCAACCTCAGTAGCAAGCATTCCTCCGCTACGTCTGTTGCCCCAAAGACATCGGTGCAAACAGACATGAAGTCAAGTACAGGGTGAGACGTCTTTGACGACCATGAGTGAAACAACTGTTAGATACATTTTTTTGCACATCGATAGTGACAGTCAGAACATCAAGATTTGTGCAAGCAATCGCGAATTCTTACCCTTTACCTTTTCTTCGCTCCTCCACCGACTTGGATTGCATTGTGGACAAGCAACCGAGAAACCAAAACTTTTCTTGTCTTGCTTCCGATGGAGATGTACATGCTACACTGATTCCTGGAACCCAGTTTCGTGCAGTTCCAGAATTGGAACCCGCTTCAGAACCCGAATCATAACTGTCAGTAAGTATGGCGGCCATACTAGAACTCGGTGGAGAACCCAAACCAGAACCCATACTAGACTTTATACTAGCTAGGCGAGCTAACAGACTCGGCCGACTTTTCTGCACACAAGAACAATGAAAACCTACAAGAACACACAGTCCGGAACTCGATGGACTTGGGTCGTGATTAGATGTGAAAAAATCGCAAAAAGAGTAGCCAAAATCCGGATGTTCAAAAAGGATTGTTCACAGAATAGATTTATCAGGATGTCGTTGAATCGCAACAAACTGTAAAGAAGAAAAAAAACTCTCGCATTTGTGCCTGTGGTGTTTGAATCTTGACATTCTGTCTTTCATTCTTACGACATCCTCATGTTACTGAACTGCTGCTCAAAAACATTCCATGCAAACGGAAGCATCCGGTTCACAGATTGCGCCTATTCTTTGGCGAATTTTGATTTCGGGCAACACCATGGCGGACGTTCAAGGAAGCAGTCGAAGAACAACCAACTTCGCGGCTGCAATCGAAATAAGTGAAGACACCGAAACCACACTTGTTTGTTCACATTAGGGAGATATATTATTGCTTTTACTCTCTGAACCCGACTCCGTTGAAAGCCGCGGCTCGTCATCGGCTTGGACTTGCGACTCGTGTCGAGAAGAGTCTATGCTTTGCGCGAGGGTGTCCAGAACACCACTGATCCTCGAGTATGGTTGGCAGAAACACAGTGTGGACGCCAGCATTCGAAGAAACCAGTGCGTTTGGTCTTCTGTTGGCTCTGCGCTATGAGTGTTTTTCGCTTTCATCCGTGGTGAAACTTTGAGGTACCACCGGGTAATACAGAAGAGCGCTCGAAGGGAGTAGAAGCCTAGCTCGCCAATGTAGAAAATCTCGATCGAGAGATTAAGAACTGAAGCACAAAGCATGGCAGGGAGGAAACCAACGAAGAATGCAACAAGCGACTGCGCACCAACAAATGAATAGTCTTGCGCGGAGACCAAAACGCCTTCGAAAACTATGGCCAAGCCAACTGCGATTTGTTGGGCAGCAAACATTGCTACCAAAGTTGGCGTTACAAGATTTTCGTATGAATTCCCAGTTTCACCGTCGTCGGAAGCTGCGCCAAGTAAAAAGGTCTTGCCGTACATTGCATAGACCAGGGCAACTGCACAGGACCATGTTGCGACAAATCTAATAGCAAAGCTAACGAATCCGAAGAAAGAGTGCAGGCCGACATCTTCCCGAGACTCCCCCACACCGAGAAGCCGCGGGGCAAGAATTGTTGACACATAGGCGAGCGCGTCTGCGGCAAGTGTCGTAGTTCCTGTGAAACTAATCAACAAAGTATAAAGCGCCCCTACAGCAGTTCCGCGCCTTACTGTCAGCAGAGTACCGATGAATCCTTTCACTACTAGAGTAGTGCTTTGCCCCCAAAGCCAAGTAATACTTTGTCGAAACGCAAGAGCCCAGGCACCAGGTGCCACAGGTTCTACATCCGTAGACTTGGAAGGGCATAAACTCATTTTGTATTTCTTTCGGTTGCTTGGCAGACCATACAAGGCGAACATTGTCGACCCGAATCCCCATATATTGCTGATGAGGGATGCGATACCGAACGCGACGAGCCCAAGATCTGTCTGCAGAAATAGAAACAGGCTGAAAAAGGTGAATAGAACCCCCGAGACTGATGTTATTAGAAACAAGAGAGCAATCTGGAACATGCCGATGAGGGCTGCAAAGGTCCCTGCATAGAGAACGTTCAACACCCCGGCCACTGAGAACAAGACCAAAGCATCCGCTGTCTCCGGAACGAGCTCCTCGTCTCCACTGGCTAAATCCAGCAACGAGGACTGTGCACACATAATTACAACAAGTCCCAAAAGTCCAGCAAACAGGCAGATCAGCAACATGGATCGAACGATAACAGGTATCGCAGAAAGCTGTCCTGCTGCATCGTATCGAGATATGAGGGATCGAGTTGCGGTCGGAATAAAGCGAAAGGCTGCCACGAACAGAGTGACGGTCTGCCGCACTACAGCGTATGATGCAAGGGTCGTCGCCGCGTCTTTAGAAAGAAGGATGCTGGTGATGATGTCCAGCGCATAAGTGACCGCGAAAGCTGCTGCATATATGACTGCATACGCCACGAGTCTTCTTTTCGGCGTGAGAATACCCATTTTGGTGTGCTTTCTTTTCTAACCCGCGGCCCTCGTGCCTCGACAATTCAAGATCTGCTGCCACCAGCTTGAGACGTTTCCGTGCGTTTCAACAGTGGCAGGCTCATACTTGACAGTGAGTTCACTTAGTTCCACTGAGTTCGTAGGAACTAGGGCAAGTACGTATTCTCCCTACTTGCAGCAGATTGGTCTCATGCGTTACCTGGAGCACTAGGATTGTCAGCCTGTGCAGGCTCAACTCAGGGACTGGTGTGACGGAGGAAGCGCCTTCGCCAATCAGAGGACGCGCAGCAGTCTCGAACAGTTTGTTTTCTGCTAAGCTCGGCTCATGGGTACTAGACAACCTCTCCTGACCAACATCCACATGTAGGCACGAGCAACGAATGGCCTCCAGGTAATTCATTCCTGGCTTCACCTGGTTGCAAATTGCACACCAAGGTTGAGATTTTCCTCCACCCCATTAGAGTTTTCGTTGTTGCGGCTTGTTGCGGCCAATTAGCCGCGTAAGTGACTATTCGTCGCATGTGGTTTTGAGATTTTGAGATTTCAAGATTTCAAGAGGGCGGGTAGCATTGAGATCAGGTATCGTACCGGTACCGGCAAGTTAATCTCGTCGAGTGGTCTCGGTCGCTGTTGCACTGTGGAAGATGTCCAATCACATCGAGTACACACCGCTCACATTTTGTGCTATCAGCGAGCTAATTAGAGCTACCTAGGTGTGTTGCCTACTTACCGAATGAACTAAGAGTCGCAGCCTCACAATGGAGTTCTGTTTGTGCCATCATACTTGTCACTGAGCCATACTGAGCCAGCAATTCGCTGTTCACAGTCCACAGTCAAATCAGCAGATAAGCTAGACCGTCCAAAGTCCTCCCGCATTAAAATAGCACCCCACTATGCACAGGGGTTACAGCTGCTCCCAGTCGTTCGCTTCGCTGGAAAAAGAGGAACCTAAGACCTCTGATATCCTCTGATGACTGCACAGTAGTAGCACTCTACCTGAGATGAATGCCACTGTACTGGAGTAGCGGATGACGATGCAAAAGCTGGCCATGGGAAGTTGAAGCAGACCGGGAATACAAGGAATTCGAGACTCGAGTGCGCTAAAACGATGGCGAAAGATCGGATCGTCGTGGTTGGTGGCGGATACGGTGGGTTCTTTCTGGCAAGGGAACTGGAGACCGTCAAAGTTGACGTGACGATAATCGAGCGTAACGAAGCATTCTTTCACAAGATTGGCGGGGCAAAAGCCTGCATCGTGCCAGGTTTTGAAAGTCAAGTCGTGATTGATTCCGGCCAAATGTTGTCGCGACCAGGTTCTATGCTCTTGCACGCGACGGCAACACACATCGACGAAACTAACAACCAAATTACTTGCACGCACGCTGGTACAAAGGCTCAAGAGACCATTGGGTACGATTACCTTGTGATTGCAACGGGGCTCCGGCACGGGTATGGACAGCTTCCCGAGGCCGCACTTACAAAAAGGGAGATGCTCGCTTTTTTACAAAATCAGCAGGCTGAAGTAGCCCGTGCGGACCGTGTAGTTATTGTGGGAGGCGGTGCGCTTGGTGTAGAGACAGCAGCTCAAATCCGTGAAACTTATCCAGAGAAAACCGTCCAACTGATCCATTCCCGGGCTACCCTGATGAGCGCAGCCAATCCTCCAGTATCCCAAACATTTCATCAGGAAGTGCTTCGCAAATTGCAAGATTTGGGTGTTCAAGTCCTTTTGGATCGCGGCCGCTGCGAGGACCTTCCAACCAACGAGCCGGGAACTTTTGTTATCGAAGCAGGGGGCACCAAGCCTCTTGAGGCGATGCAGTTTGTACCAAGAGACTGGTTAACTGATTCTGGGGAACTAAAGGTGGACAGTCACTTACGAGTGTCCGGTGCACCGGAGAACGTCTTTGCGATTGGTGACATTGCCTCCACAGGTGACTACAAACAAGCACGTTGGGCGTTACAACACGCAAAGGTCGTCGCATTCAACATTTTGAACAAACCCAAAACCCCAAAAGTGTATAAGCCGGTGACAGCAAATCCATGGTATGCAAGGCCTCTCTCGTACATATTGTTTTTCTGGGTGGCGCAACGAGTCAGCTCAACTGCAGTTGTGACCCTCTGGCTTGGTGAGAATGACGGAATCGCTGAATTTTATGGCATTTTGTTCAATGACAGATTTGTCAAAAGATATCTGCGCAAAGATAAAGGTGCAGCAGCAATGCAGACGTATCTGCACGTCTCGTCCCCGAGTCTCAAGAATTGATCTGTAGATCCGGCGGCGGCCACCCCAGCAGAAAGTTTTCATGGGAAAACTCCTGCACAAACTTTGGGTGGTGAGCTAAAAATATTTTTCCTTTCAATATCTTGGTGCTTGACCTGGCGACCTTTCTTGAAGGGTTTCGGCGGAGCCGCCCACCAGCAGCGTGTCGCCATTCACGGTCAGCTCGATCAGAGCCCGGGTCGCGTGCGAGAGGAGGTCGTCAACGCCCGTGCGCACCGTCAGCGAGCGCAGCACTTTGGCGCCACCGCCGCCGCCGCCACCGTTCCCTATTGCTACCGCTGTTGTTGCTACTGCCGCTGTTGCTACCGCCTTGGCCAGGACCCGGAGCGATATCAAGTAGACCTTGAACCCTTCCAGTTCCTGCTCCCCGGAGCCGGAGCCCAGCCACACCTCCTGGTTGCCGCCCTCGTTCACGCGCCACTGGAGCCACTGGAGATGCAGCGGGCTGCCGTCAGCCGCGGTTCCGTCAGGCGGAATAGTTCCACGGCACTCCTTTGTTCGGGGCTGCATCGACGCGACGCTCTCACTCGGCAGTGGAGCAAGGGTGTGCATCGTAGCCACCAAGGCGCACGACAAGGCTGGGTACATGGCGTGCATCCGGCACATCTTGTTTCGGCATCCCTTCGCCCGTGATGGCGCTCTTGACCAGCGCGGTCACCGCCTTATGGGAGGACCTGACTGTGCGGTACTTTGGTCGTGGCTGCCGTGTTTGCGCGCAGCGGCACTGGGACTTCCGTCGCGAGCAAGGTCGACTCGCAGCTGGTGAGGGACATCGACTTCCACACTTGCACATTTCCACATTTCCACAGGCCCGCAGACGAGTTCCTCGCGGAGGTGCGCATGGAGATCGGGACGCTCAACGCCTACGCATCGCAGTGGACTTGGGTGAGCCAGACAGACGTTCCCAACCGAAGCCGCACGCGACGTTCGTCCTGCTCGTCCTGCTCGTCTTGCGAACGAGTTCAGGTACATGTCATAACACTATCTTTCCTCTTCCCTTTCTCTCTCTCTCTCTCTCTCTCTCTCCGTTTCTCTCTCGCTCTCACCTCTCTTCCTCTCTCTGTCTTTCTTTCTTTCTTGATTGAGTTGAGTAGGAGAATGACAAAGTAAAGCGTTTTTACCGATGGGATAGTTGTTCGAAAACAAATGATAGGACTAAATATTTCGTCCATTTGAAAGCGGTTGTTCCCTTTCCCTGTAACCCGAGGGACGAACGAGCGGTAAAGAACACGGAGAGGAACTCCGGGAAAGGGGCAACTCCTTGAGAATGGAAAGCGAGCAATTGACGCTTCAACTGATTCGCTGTGCTCGTAGACGTCTCCACTCCCAGTTCCAAGAGGTTCGATCAAGCGGCTCTGCCTTCGCATACGCAGCAAATGTGCACTGAATTTCCACTCCGAGCTACTACTGTATCCGAGGTATGACATTCATCTGAAATCGGGCCTTCCACTGATATACCAACCACGCCATCTGCCGAAAGCTGATTGCCACTGATAGTATATACAGCGCTAGAACCAGGCAACGAGGTCTGCGCGCTGGTGGTGCCAGGGACAAGCAGCTTACCGGTACTTGTGCTCCACACAAGCGTGGGTCCGCTCCGATCGACGCTCACAATCCTGTCCCCGTCGATGGCCACACTTCTCACATCTTCNTACAACAGAAGGGTGTGCCTTGAGAGGCGAGGTTTTCCCCGACCAGATAGGCAAGTACCGTACCGTTTTACGCTATGAATAAAGTGCGTGTTACCATACACTTTGTACCTTTTAAAAAATGTCTCTAGGAATGTCTACTGACTACCTCCCGCAAAATTTGACTTGCACTGACTGTAAAACCAAACCGAAAATTCACTGTCCAAAATAAGGTGGAGTAATTAGTTTCCCTCCCTCTGCGAGAAAGGACATCTATTAAGCTTATGCGATTGATTGCCTCGAGACCCAAGTTACCAAAATCGTAGTACATGTGTTTTGTCAACTAGGCATTGATTCGTGCAGCTAGCAAGCTACAACGGGTCCACCGGATGATGAAGTGACAGATACTCCACAGAGGTCGTCGGCAATACTCGCTGCAAGATCGCTAGTTGAGAGCCCATCCTTACCAGGATAATAAACGGTGTCGCACAACTCATCAAAGAATTTGGAATCGTAGCCTACCCGCGTCCGGAAGCAGATGACTGCAGGCATGAAAGTCCCGATGCGCGAGGCCATATTTTGTTTCTCGTGAAGTAGGCCCTCCCAATTGTACTCGTGAAGCAAACGTCCATCTGAGATGATAAAGATGAAGGTGTATATGCACGGTGCTGCGACAACGTCGGCGAAACCTTTGAAGAGAGGCCAAAAGTTGGTTGCGCGGTGCTTCCACGCTCCGGAGAGTTCGTTGACTTTGTTTTGGAACAGAGTTTTAGAGATTGCGGCAGCGCTCGTAAACTTAACTTTCCAGTGCACGCTGTGGTGCATGAGGTTTGCCAAACCCCAAGCTGCGTTATCGCCGAAATCATACTTGTCCAACACAAGCTTGAGCATATCAATCCCATCTTCCATAGACTCTTTTGCATCTGCGGCATACGTGCGGTCTAGCGCGACAAGTACTCGCGTATCACACCCCGGAATGGACTTTTGACACACATAACTTGGGTCATTGTCTCCTGAAACTGGATTTCCTGTCCCGGCAGAAGAGGTGTCCTTGGCGTTATACATTGGCGTTGTGAGCGTGATGCTGTTCACTTGACTCTGCGTCCACAAGCAATAGCACGAGTCTGACCCGCTGTTATAGTACAAACCCAAAACAGTATAAATGTTTTCCACAACTGTCTTGCACGTCGTCTGGCAATTCGTCAAAGACCCGAGGGCGTCATATTTCAAGTAGGAGTATAAAGCCGAGGTGGAGTCTCTGCAAATACCATCCCCCACCGTTGCGAAGGATATCGCGTTCGCAGACAATGCCGCGTGCAGAGCAATCACGGCCACAGCTTGTAAGAAATTCATCCTTCAGTTTCTCGAGCCACCTCTGCCTCTGTTGCTGTGCGCGACCTCGTCCTGCGCGCCTGAGAGTTTGCAATTGCTGTAATCTATGATCTGCCGATCCTGTTCTGGTTGCTGATTTGCTGAGGCTCCCAATTCTAGGTTTGAAAAAAATGAGACAACATTTGCTAATCCATCAGCAAGTGCAAACTGTACGGCGAAGGCACGTCAAAGTCTACTGCTTTGCACGTCGCATTCTACGGAGAGGAATAGAGCTGCCGTAAAGCAGTTCCATCCGATCCTCCCGTTAGGCGATTGAGTACGCCTGCCGAAGTCATGGCGCTACTCAAGAGCCTATGCACCGAGTAAGCCTGCCGGATTTTTCGCTCCGGAGACTCCGGAGGCAGGCGCAACTCGCGAAGATGAACTGTGAACGCAACGAGTAAGCCTGCCGGAGGCAGGCTCAACTCTCAAGCTCGAAGAAGACCGCCGAAGGCGGGCGCACTTTGTCTTTTCTTAGGTTTGAAAAAATTAATATGCACCACAAGCCACAAGCAAGCAAAATACTCGCCAAAAGCCTTTTGAATTCCTATTACAGATTTACTCATCTTGCTCAAGGCTTTCCAGTCATTAGGCCCATTTCATTAAAGCCTACTAGAGTACATAGAGTACATGGACCTACTAAAGTTGCTGGACAGATGCTCGCGCTGAATAGTACGTACGATACTAGCGGTAATCTGAGCAACCAGAAATGAAGACTACCCATCTTGCTACAAAACGGGAACAAGAAAGGTCCTGTTGTTGCGAATTATCAAAATTTCCCCACCGCGTCCCTAATATAACGAAATAGGGAACCTTTCCTTGAACTACGGTTGGGCGGGTGAGAGGAAACATCGGATTGCGAACTCTTCAGTTCTGGGTCCAAAGATGCGAATACGGTACGATGTCAGCTCTGGCCCATTTTGCGATTCACAAACACAATCTTTTCACTTTCAACTTTTCACTTTCAACCAAGCCATTGAGACTTTTCCTTGAACCAAATCTCACCACCTTGCTTCTTCTTCGCAGGACTAATTGTGCGAGGAAATTTAAAACAAACTGCTTTCCAGTATACATGAGCATACATCAAAATGCCATTGTGGGCCATTCTGGAAACAAGTGAAGCCACGAAGTGAGAGCGTATTCAAACCCTATCGGAAGGTGGGTGTTCTGGAAATTCTCGAGTCCTAGTAGTGCGCCTCCTCGATTGCTAGAGATTCACCAACTCACTGCCGTAGTAAGTACTTTGTTCGCGACGACTGCGTGCGAAGGTTGAGCAGCTCGGTGGTGCATCTACTTTACTGTTAGTGTCTAAACATCCGACCAGGGACTATATAGTTTTTTGTTCTGAACAAGTCAAAGTGCGCCCGCCTTCGGCGGTCTTCTTCGTGCTCCATAAACTTGCCAAAGTTGTCCACACAAGCGCGCTGCTCCTCGTTCGAGAGTGGCTCCAGGACCGGAGGCTCAGAGCTGGACAAACCAAGCATCTCCAATGTCAACTGTTCAACTCTGGGCTGGGCTGGGCGCACTCTCCGTTGTGGCATGAGCCGCAATTGTGACATTTTTTTGGCCTGTTCAGACGGTGGTAGCCTTTGCAATGGCCGCATAACCGGTGTTTGCAGTGATAATTAAAGTGCCGAGCAACAGGAGGTTCGATCCTGAGCCTAGTCACCCCTTTTACCTCCGTTCACAGAAGCTCGGAATCAGGTCGCCAGAAGCGCCAAGTGTTGCTGGAGTCTGCTGGGATCACCACGAACGAGAAA
>BLSF01000126.1:1493-45964 GCA_012862575.1 Parietichytrium sp. I65-24A | reverse complement strand
ACGGTGCGCGTGTGGAGTGCCAAGGACGGCGCGCTGCTTCACACTCTGGAGGGACACACTAGCTATGTGTATAGTGTGGCCATCGACGGGGACAGGATTGTGAGCGGCAGTCATGACAAGACGGTGCGCGTGTGGAGTGCCAAGGACGGCGCGCTGCTTCACACTCTGGAGGGACACACTGATGCATTGAGAAGTGTGGCCATCGACGGTGACAGGATTGTGAGCGTCGATGTGATCGCGACGCTCTTCTGGAGCGCAAGTACCGGCAAGCCGCTTGTCGCTGGCACCACCAGCGCGCAGATCTCGTTGCCTGATTCTAGCGCTGTATATACTATCAGTGGCAATCAGCTTTCGGCAGATGGCGTGATTGGTATATCGGTTGACGGTCCGATTTCAGGTGAATGCCATGGCTCTGATAGAGTGGTAGCTCGGAGTGGAAATTCAGTGCACATTTGCTGTGTTTGCGAAGGCAGAGCCACTTAAAATCGAACCTCTTGGAATTGGGAGTATTGGGAGTGGCGAAGTCTACGAGCACAGCAATAGATGTCCCGGGTTCGTCCTTGGAGCGAAGAACTCAAACTACAAACTAAGTCAATTCAAATTTAAATTCAAATTCAAATTCAAACAAGCTTTCCTCAGAAGAACCGGATTCGGGAGTCGCAGCAATGCGAGTGCATCGGGCGGAACCCCACCGCTTCCTCACAAGCGTCACAAGCGCCGCAGGAGGCGGGCCCGGGTTCTTCTCACAAGAACCTTGAAATAGAACTACGCAGTATGGCAGCTGCTGAATGTTGTTCGCTGCTGCTTAGTTTGATTGATTTGGTTGATTGATTTGATTGAAGCTACAAGCCGGCATTACAAGCGTTGGAATAACAAGTTTTCATTCGCTCACATGTCAAAATCGGTATTCAACAATCAGAACAGTTTGGAAGAATTTGCAGTCAGCAATCAGCAAACTTTGATTTTGAATTTTGTTCTGAAGTGATACCGGTAAGTTTGAGCCTAGTGTTCTAACGCTAGGTTATTCGTCGGCTAACGATAACGCTATAATAAAACATACTCAAGTTCGGACATGATTTTTGAGCCTCTTGATTGATCTTGTTTGGTTGGTCGGTTGGTCGTTTGGTTGGTCGGTTGGTCGTTTGGTTTGTACAATGAATGAATGATTGAATGAAAGCTCTCTCAAGACACCTCGCTTTCTCCTTCTCATTCGCTTTACTTCCCCACCGTCCAAAGCAACCACCAACCACCTGACCCTACGCACGAATCCCAGGAACTATTCATAAGAACCTTCGATACAGCCCGTATTCCCACTCCATATCTTCGTATGCGAAAATATATCCAGGTCACGTAGCCAACTCAAGTTCGCAGCCCACCAAGTCCCCGAAGAGTGTCCTCGCTGTACGTCTGTCGGCGAATCTCAAACACCACAGCGTACATTGAGTATAGGCGTTCGGAGTAATTCCATTGTACGCGAAGAGAGAAGGGCGCTCGCAGAGAGAGGCCAGTTTAGTTGTTATATTGTCGACAGGCTGTCGGACTACAGTGCGTGAAAGTGCGTGAAATTGCGCGCGAAAGGAAGAGGAAATTTCCTGGCGGAGTGCGATTTGCTGCTCGAGTTTCGGCGATTTTTGGATCATCAGTGCGGTGGTTGAGAGGATTTGGATTTAATCATTGGATTTCACTCGGGTTGGGGAATTTCTGCTCCGGGACGGACGTGTATTTTGCTGGAATTTTCTCATTCTCTGTCATTTTGCTTTCTTTGGTGGATCAGAGTATTTTGCTGGAATTTTCTCATTCTCTGTCATTTTGCTTTCTTTGGTGGATCAGAGTTGATACGGCTGGACTAGCTGGTAAATTTGCAAACGTGAGGACTCGGTCTTGCAGGTAATTTGTGCGCGGGATCGCAATTTTCTTTTCTTTTCTTTTTTTGCGGGTCGAAAATGGATGCCGGGCAGGAATCGCTGAGTTTGAAGGAGAGAGGTGACCCTGGCGCAACAGTGAAGACTGGTCTCGAGCTGTTGAAGAAAAGATCCTACAGGCTCGGGGCCGAGCAATGGACGGTCAGAGAGCAGGTGTTCTTGGCAGCATTGGATCTTCATGAAATCGGAGTGTGTGAATCAATGCTCAAGGAGCTTGAAGCGCAATTTCCAAAGGCACAGCGCGTCAAACGGCTGTGGGGCTTGCTTCTGGAGGCTCAAGGGAAAACGAAGGAGGCAGCACAAGTGTATGACGATTTGATCAAGGAAAGCGAGAATAACATAGTTGGCATGAAGCGCAAGGTCTGTTTGCTCAAGGCCACGGGCAAGCTGCCGGACGCGATCAAGCAGCTGACGAGCTACTTGGAAATTTTCCAGGCTGACGCAGATGGATGGAAAGAGCTGGCCAGACTTCATGTGCAGGCCGGAAACTTCAAAAGTGCCCTATTTTGTCTTGAAGAGGTCATTCTCAGCAACCCACACAGTTACTTAAGTCACCTCGCATATGCCGAAGGGTTGTACACGGTTGGCTCGGATATCACCAATCTTTTGGACGCTCGCAAGTACTACTGCCACAGCCTTACAAAGAAAAAGGGCCCTTCCAACCTTCGCGCGCTGTGGGGGCTCGCAGTGACCACCAAGGCTGTTAGTGAATTTCAATCTTCTTCTCGCGGATCCTCCAAAAAGGACGCTGCAGATGTCGCGGACGATTCTGACGTGAACAAAAAGCTAGGCGAGAAGGCCGCTGGCCAAATTAAAAAAGCTCAGTACGCACCGGGAATGGAGGAGCTCGTCAACGCTGCGCTCAAGCGTCTCGCAGTCTAACCCTATCATGTATTTCTCTTCTTTTTCGTTCGTTCTCTTTCCTGTCCCTTTCCCGCTTCTATCTTCTATCTTCTGCGTGCCAGAGAGGAAAAACGCATAGCAGACCCGTATACAAATAGAACCAAGAAAAAATGGATACACCACAGTCTTCATGCACTTTGCAACCTTCTCTGTGAATTTAAGAGTTGTCAATCGCAGGAGTTCAAAACTCACAAAAGCTGAGAGAAGAAAACATATAATCAAAATCTAATTTCTCGTCTGGAATCCAATATCTAGCTCAACGCCGGTGGCGTCTAATACCTCAGCTCGCAGCAAGTCCACAAGCGCAGCTTGATCGCGAGTATTGAGCCACTGCTTCATGTCGGCATCGTAGTAAAACCTCTTGGGTCCGCTCACTGGAGAAGACCACCACACCTGCTGGTTGGGTGCTTGCTTGTTGATCACCCACACGCCGTGCTTGCCCATCTTCATGGTGAGCACGCCTTGCGCTACAACCACGTCGAATTCTTCCGGTTCGCAGGCGTCCTCCAGTTCGCGCATGTCCAGGGCTTCTTCCAGGTCGTGGAAGAGATCATCGCAAAGCGCCTCGTACTCTTGCTTGCTCATCTCCTTTTGCCCAGGATTCACCACGTCCTGCCCCATTCCAGAGAGCTCTTGAGCCAGGCCCCGCCGAGTTTCGAACAAAGTCGCATGCCTTCGCAAGGCTCCAGCCGAAATTGCCGAAACAAGTTGTTTGCTTTGGCCTTTCCAAGCAAGACTTGCCGGAACGTGAAGTTGACGAGGAATCTCGCGACCGAAAGCATGCGCTGGCCGCATCGAATTCTCCTGAGCACTTCTTTTCAACACGGATCCCGTGAAACGAGCCCTCGTTTGGCCCATCCCGCGTGCCAAAGCTGCAAAGTTGAAGCTGTACATTCTGACTTGGTAGTATTTGAGCACTGCTCTGCGTTCAATCACAAAGTATCGCTGCCTCCAGTCGCATTAAACTCCAAATTCACGCACGACAACGCGAATCTCCCAAGTTCAATCACAAAGTATCGCTGCCTCCAGTCGCATTAAACACCAAATCCACGCACGACAACGTGAATCCCAAGTTAAGTAAGTTAAGTTGCTTACAAACTCCACGACAGACTGCACTCAGACGCTTATTTCCCACTGGCAAAACTTGTCTTGTATCGCAGAAGAATAAGATTTCCCCAAACAAGAAACTATGCTATGTTTCACAAACAAACAATCCGAATTAACAGTATTGACAGGAACGTTCAGCTCGTATGTCAAATCCAATGAAAGGGTACGCGAGGTCGTCCTCGCAAGTTACTATTGCTCGACTACATTTCCCCCTATTCGATCAGTACTAAGCCTCAGTGTTCTCTTCGGTTCAGTTTGATCGCGAACAATACGAACAAATCCGCATACTACTGTCCGACCGGGGCATCCGGGGCACCGAGTTTACCGAGTTCCGCAACAGCCTCGCCCGTGCTCTATGCCGCAAGTACACGAAAAGAGTGTATACAGCCGCGTACAACCCACAAGGCAATGCACGGAACGAACGCAGCCATCAAACCATCACGCGGGCCATCCGTATCTTACTTCTGCAGCGAGCAGGCCCATGGCCAGCGCGGATCGCCGACATTCAATACGATGTGAATGCAATCCCACGCGGTGACCTGGCAATGTCACCCTACGAGGCACTATTTGGCCTCCCACCGCGGACAACGATGTTCAACGGAGAGCGTCTGCCGCTCCCCCCTGGTTACGCGACAGACGACCTCGGCGACCGCGTCCGAGAGCTGAACAACCTGCGCCTCGAGATCGCCGACGCCGAGCACGAGCTCCGCGCGGAAACACACCCTTCCCAGGAACCGGCGCCGTACCAGCCGGGCGACAAGGTCTTGGTCATCCGGCCCGACAAGATACGACCCAAAATCGCGGCACCGGCAGAAGGCCCGTTCTACGTAATGGAACGCGTGGCCGAAGGTTACCTACTACATGGCATCGACTCACCGGAGAGTACGACCGCGCCCTGGCAGCACATCTACCCGTTTTACGAACCGGGCCCGCCACCATCGACAGCGCGAGCCCGGCAGCACGAAGAGGACATCGAGACCGAGTTCCCTGTCCAAAAAGAGGGGTGGATGCCCAGGAGCGGTAGGAGCGGTAGGAGCGGTACGCAACAGCAGGAGACAACCGTCGCACAACCCACGCAAGCAGCGGCGCCCAGCGGAACAAAGGCGCGAAACAAACGTTCACCAGTAATGCCACAGCCGACACAACCGCATCAAGCCCTTAGCACAACAATCGACAACACCACTGAGCAAACCGCACCTATCGACAACACCGCAAGCGGTAATCAACCCGCACCTGGCCAATTGGAGCAAGAATTCGTAACGCCCAGAGGTCAGATGATCAAACCCTCGAAGGGCCGCTTCGCGCTGATCCGGAGGCAAAATCCGAAGCACATGTACCTCGCGCGCGTAGACCTAACGCCCGGAAACGACGAAGCCCCCATCAAAATTACCCCATACGTTGCCGACGGCGACATTGTAAACAGCTGGGAGCAACGATGGACCCAAGCGAAACAGGACGGTTGGAGCCTGAGCAAGACCGTTCCCCGCAACAAAATATTCTGGACAATACCGTACCTTGAGGACGGACGCATCCCAACGAGGTGCTTCCGGGATTGGCGCCATATGCCAAACCCGCCACAACGAATTGAGCGGAACATCACCGCAATCGAAACCTTCAAAGAAATCGCAAACTAAGGACGACGATCGCCGAAGAAAGGGCACAAGTCCGTAAAGAATGCTTTGCAATCAACCATCCCCAATGGGGCGTGACCACTGAGTCTCTTCGCTGGCGCAACATAGTTGGCCAAGCACAACCAACAACAAGAACCTTAAGAAACCGCCAAAGAGCGAACCCACGCCAAAGAGCGAAACAAAGCCAAAGAGCAAACCAAAGCCAAAGAGCAAACCAAAGCCAAAGAGCAAACCAAAGCCAAAGAGCAAACCAAAGCCAAAGAGCAAACCAAAGCCAAAGAGCAAACCAAAGCCAAAGAGCAAACCAAAGCCAAAGAGCAAACCAAAGCCAAAGAGCAAACCAAAGCCAAAGAGCAAACCAAAGCCAAAGAGCAAACCAAAGCCAAAGAGCAAACCAAAGCCAAAGAGCAAACCAAAGCCAAAGAGCAAACCAAAGCCAAAGAGCAAACCAAAGCCAAAGAGCAAACCAAAGCCAAAGAGCAAACCAAAGCCAAAGAGCAAACCAAAGCCAAAGAGCAAACCAAAGCCAAAGAGCAAACCAAAGCCAAAGAGCAAACCAAAGCCAAAGAGCAAACCAAAGCCAAAGAGCAAACCAAAGCCAAAGAGCAAACCAAAGCCAAAGAGCAAACCAAAGCCAAAGAGCAAACCAAAGCCAAAGAGCAAACCAAAGCCAAAGAGCAAACCAAAGCCAAAGAGCAAACCAAAGCCAAAGAGCAAACCAAAGCCAAAGAGCAAACCAAAGCCAAAGAGCAAACCAAAGCCAAAGAGCAAACCAAAGCCAAAGAGCAAACCAAAGCCAAAGAGCGAACCAAAGCCAAAGAGCAAACCAAAGCCAAAGAGCAAACCAAAGCCAAAGAGCAAACCAAAGCCAAAGAGCAAACCAAAGCCAAAGAGCGAACCAAAGCCAAAGAGCAAACCAACCGCCAAAGAGCAACCAATAGCCAAAAGAGCAAAATAACCGCCAAAGAGCAACCGAAGGCAAGATTTACCTAGCATGTCCTGAAATTGGACGAGAATAATTACCTGCAAAATGATGGTGATAATGTATTTTAAAAAAACTTATAATTACACTAACATTGTAATAGATGGTGTAGTGGGACTATCGATTCATACATGTAGTCAATAACTTAGCTGGTTCTATTTGTGGACGATGTTTGATGCCTGTTGTTTTCTCTACCTAAAACTGATCCAAGGACGTGGCAGCACACGCTGTGAAACGCAGTACTGTACTACACATATTATCACCATAAACTATAATGTTTTCCGTTCTGGGTGTGCACACCTTTTGGTAGCAACGGAGTAAGAGAAATACAGGGAGGACGCGCACGAACAGCAAGCAGCAAGCAGCACGAACGAGAGGCGACGAACAGGCACGATGAGTCAGGCAGAGTTGAACAAGGAGCTTTACACGGCTGCGACGCAGCTCGTTCAAGGAAGCACGGGCGTTCTGTTGACTAACCTCTCCGGGACGGCAATTGTAATTTGGAGAAAGTTTGTGTCGAAAGCAACTCTTTACTTTTTCAAAGTTGCTTGTTGGATCAGAGACGGAAAAACACGACCAGACATCTCCATTGAGACGTTGAATGCTCGCACATAAGACCTTGCAGGAGGAACTGCAATCATCCACATCTCCGGATTGGAAAAAAACATCAGTGTCTGATTCACAGCATGTGAAATGGCTCGATTTTGAAAGTCTCCATCTTTGAGTTGCGAGACAATGCCATGATCATAAATGTCAAGTCGATCAATGTACTTGAAAAATACCGTCCGCTCGTATTTTCTGGCAAGACAAACACCATCGGATAATGTTCCAAGAAACCCGTACAGATCCTGCAGTGGAGCAATGTAGCCGACTGCACCCAAATCCACAAGTGCAACTCCTTTGACACCTTTGTCTTCTTGATNGCTTTGA
Source organism: Parietichytrium sp. I65-24A (assembly GCA_012862575.1). NCBI lineage: Eukaryota > Bigyra > Thraustochytrida > Thraustochytriidae > Parietichytrium > Parietichytrium sp. I65-24A. The sequence goes on along the minus strand of BLSF01000126.1, from coordinate 38,489 downwards.
CACCTTTGTCTTCTTGATCGTACTGAAGCATAACGTTATGTACCCAGGGATCACTGTGTCCGAGCATTTTTACCCCATCAAGATCATCTGTGAACGATTCGACCATTGCTTCCAAGCTTGCCTCTAGAGTGGGGATCTTCTTTTCCAGAACGTCATACAACTTCCATTTCTCTCTTGTAGTTTCCAACATTTGTCTAAAAATAGAACGTGTGAGTGCCTTTACCCGATCATCCGATTTGCTTACATCAATAAACTGATCCCGAATGCTCCAAAGAGCAATGTGAAAATCAGCAAGTGCGATCGCAAACGCCTCACTCTGGTCAACGTCAATATTGTCCGTGTATTTTTGACCTTTAAAACCACGCACCGTGAGATCCTCCATGACCAGCATCGTCGGGTGTTTCTCCTCGGCCTCAGGGTCAATGAAAACCTTTGGACCTTCAAACAGCCTTGGAATGACCAGCTTGGTGTCTTCCGGTAGCAGCAAGGTGCCATCATCAGCAGCTTTCCACCATTTGCGCAAAAACGCACGCTCGAGCTTCAGTTGATCGGTAGGCTCCATGATCGCCAGTGACGGTGGGCATTTCTCGTCATACTCGGCAAGAGCATCCTGCCCGGCTTCCTTGATGGCATCCTCGTCTTTTCCAAGTGTCCTGGCCCACTCTTCCGCCTTGATGCGCACCTTTTCCCGCTGCTCCTTCAATTGCTCCTTGTACGAGTGTTCGGGGGCCACCTTGATAAACAGCGGCACCTCCCATCGCGGTCCACGCAACGTAAAGCTGGTCGACTGCAAGCCCAAACTGTCCTTGATCACCTCGAGTACATCGCCATCTGCCTCACTCAATCCAAGCGCACGCACCACCCTGTCGCGCGATTGCTCAGGGTTGTCGAGCTTCAAGTCCTGCCGCAACTGCTCCATTTTTTTCCTTGCCTGACTGATGAGGCTCGGGAGCGCACGCGCGAGCGTCTCGGTAGGTAGGTAGGTAGGTAGGTAGGTAGGTGTCTGCTAGTGCTCCGGCCTGTTGCTTCTGTTGTTTGTGGCAGAGTGTGCCACTGCACGTGGTAGAAGTGGTAGAAGGAATATTTGGAAAGTAGTACTAACAAGTAAGTCACGATTTCTTACCCATAAGTAGATCCCCGACGTTCNTCGCCATCTGCCTCACTCAATCCAAGATTCTCGTACTAGACGACCACGTGTGTGAGCTTTCGTACACGACCAGGGACATTGGAGGAGGAACAGCTCTCTGTTCGTCTAACGGTCCTCAACTGCCACTCGTGCCAAGTCTTATGCGGAGCGCTAGCCTCCGCTCCCCATCTACCCTTAACTCCTACCAATTACCGAAAAAATTGCACTTCCTAGCCGCGCGCTAAGACCCAGTGAGTAGCAGTGGATATGGAAGTACGTAAGAGTGAGCGAGGGGTAGGTATCGGCGGTATTGGCGTTAAAAAAAGTTGGTCAGTCGATCATTATGACGAAGTTGTAAAAGTTGTAGGACAGAAGAAAGTTAGGAAGCAAGGAAACGCGTTGGCGCGTGTAGCAACGCGAGAAGGAAAGGTCTTGTCCGCGAAAGAGTCAAAAGTTCGTTGCACGCTCATTCGCGTGCTCTGCGCTGTGACCCGTGGCGCACATATATGTGAATACACGTATATGTGTCTGAATCATCGTCGATAATATACATGTGAAAGAGAGCTCTTCGGTTTGGCCACGACCCACACAAAACGCGCGCGGAGACAGATATAAACATATTATATATACAGACAGACGCCGACGGAGACACCCGGGTGGGAGCGCTTTTGGTTCGCTTGCTTTTGGTTCGCTTTCTGGCGCGAGCTTTGATCGGTGCTAGCGAGGTTGTTGTTCCGTTTCTGGCCGTGGCGTTGGACTGGTCGATCAAGGCGAGCAAGTCAAGTACTGTGTGTGAGACGGCAAGATGGCGGAAGGAAAGGACAAGGACGACTTTTCCGACTTTTCTGGAGACGAATCCGAGGACCAGGCGTCCAAGTTGGACATGGACGATGACGATGACGACGATGAGGACGACGACAGCGATGACAGCGAGTTTGAGGCCTCGTTCGCCGAGTCTGACGCTGGCAAAGGTGGCAAGAAGGGTGGCAACGAAGCGGGCGGCCTCAAGCTGCGCGAAGTGGAGAATCAGCCTTACGATGCCAAGGTCGATCTGGAGGAGAGCTTCTCGGACGAGTCTGTAGATACAAACGATGGAGGGGCTCAAAGCCCAAAGATGCGCGCTCTCGATACCGCGGGAGACCACTCGGACACTGAAGACAGAGGGGACTCACCGCCCCGCACAACGTTCTCTCCGGGCATGGGCAAAGGCAACCTATCAGAGACCGAGGAGATTCCTGGCACTCTTGGGGCGTCGGAGGGCAAGAGGGCAGATAAAAAGTTTTCCGCGAAAAGCGAGTCAGAGGATGATGAAGATGATGAAGATGACGACGACGAGCTGGAGGAGAGCCAAGGCACGCCACAAAAGAATACTATGGCAGGCGTCAAACTTGAAGCACAGACGGAATACATGCAAGACGCTGCTCGCAGAGCCGCCGAGAGCAGTCGAATCGCAGCAGCAAAGCAACAGCAACAGCAGGAAGACGAAGAAGACGAGGACGAGGACGAAGAAGAAGACGCAAGCTCTACCGACTCTGGCGTGCCGAAGAGAGCCGCGGCGGCGTTGCCTGGCGGGTACAACGCTTCGGACTACCAGAGCTTGGACGTCTCCACAGAGGTGCAGGAGTTGTTCCAGTACATCGGCAGATACAAGCCGCATGATCTGGAGTTGGACACGAAATTGAAATGCTTTATTCCTGACTACATCCCGGCAGTTGGGCAAATTGACGCCTTTGTGAAGATCCCGCCTCCATCGATGGAGCCTGACAACCTCGGACTCAAGATTTTGGATGAACCCGCAGCGAGCCAGTCCGACGCGACTGTGCTGGACTTGCAACTGCGCGCGATTTCCAAGAAAAGCGTTAAGAACCCGATGGTGGTGCGCTCCATCGAGAACGCCAATAAGGACAAGAAAGCCGTACAGAGCTGGGTGGATTCTATTAAAGAGCTGCACCGCTCCAAACCGATGCCCACAGTGAACTACACTCGGGAAATGCCTGACATTGAGAGTCTCATGCAAGTTTGGCCCGAAGAGGTGGAGGCTTTGATGCGCGAAATCAGATTACCTGGAGCGGAGATGGACTTAGATTTGAAAGACTATGCTCGTGTCATTTGCGCAATATTGGACATTCCGGTCTTTACTTCCATGGTGGAGCCTCTGCATGTATTATTCACCCTCTACATGGAATTCAAAAACAACCAGCACTTTCAGAGAGTAGGAGGAGACCCTGCGCACTCTGGTGCCATGCCCCAAGAAAACTTCTTCTCCAACGAATGAAATGAACGCATGTACCACTTTTTTCAGATTTCAACTTGTTCGCATCTTTGCAAACGTCCTCTCATCGCCACGACATCCCTTTCTTCGTTAAGATCAAGAACACAAAATAAATCGCAAGAACTCTTGGCAGCAGAAAATGAATTCCACGCTCACAGGCAGAGCCTCTGGCCATTTTAGCCTTCGTCCCTAGTAACTTTCACCTCCACAGGTTATTTCTTTTAAAGAAAAAGCAGAACTCGAGGGACCGAACAGAGGCTTCCAATCAACTGGGCTGTCAATCTACGGAGACTTTGAACTACTGATTGAGATTATACATACTTTAGTAAAATACACGAAAACAAAAAGCTTTGTCACCGAGGACTAGCACTGCGAACGAACGAACTCCAATCTCTCTGTTCCGAAACCAGCATCTCACTTTCTTTCAGTTTCTTTCCTTACCAATACCATGGGCTGTCAATCAAATCAATCAATCCTGACCAAAACATACTGCACATTTCACTCGACATAACCCTCTTCCCATGTTCTCATTACTTGACATGTGAATGGACGAACACGTTCACAACATTTCACAACAACGACAACCAAAACACAAATACTTTACCGTTTGTTCACGAACTGTTCATCGTCCCACTTCTCCCAAACCACCACCCAACCCCACAAACCCACAACATCCTATCGGTCCCCGCGTACACCCGTACGCCACTCGCGTACACCCTGGCGTACGCGCCGCTTCCAACATCACTAGTATTACCAGCAAAAACAAGTAGAATTCCCGGGCATGCGCGCAGCGTGGACCGCCGGCCTCGCGCCGCACATTCCCATGCTCGTGCGCTGGGCGTCCGCGGTCGCTGTGGCCGCGTATGCTGACGTACGCGGTGACGTACGCGGGGACTGGGACGCGTACGATGAGCTGGTGGACCCCAGAGCGGCGCGAGCAGCCGCGGGAAAGTGGCTAATGGCGGCAGTATGGCATGCGGGGATGTGCGCAATTGCGGTGATGGGATGGTCTCTTCAAAGGATGAATGTGGGAAAGCGAATGCGAATGCGAATGGGAATAATGGGAATGATGGGAATAATGGGAATGCAAATGGGATGCGAGAAAGGGAATGCGATGTGCGGAGATGATGATCATCATGATCATGATCATGATCGTGATGATGATCATCATGATCATGATGGTGATGATGATGATGATGATGATGGCGGCCGCGTGCCAAGTTGGATGAACAAGATGTCGGCTCGAGTGTTCGCCAGGGTCGGCGATCAAGGCAAGGACTGCAAAGATGACTTGGATCGTGGGGATCGTGGGGATTGTGGGGATTGCGGTGAGTTGGATGTCCCCGGGAGATGGTGCCAATCGGCTCAGGTTTGGGCGGCGATGTTGGTTGCGTCGTGCGTGCCATGGGCAAGGCGCAGTGTCGCGCAGTGGGCAGTGTCTGATGAGAGGACCGCAATGGCAGCTGGGATCTTTGGAATCGTAATGGCGGCGCTGACGGACCTGGAGAATCGCGAGATGCGCCAGGAGGACTCGAAGAGGAGGATGCGATGGGCTGCTGTTCTGGTCGCGTCAGGGGCGGCAGCTGCGGCAGTCGACATCGAGCTGGCGCAGGCGGCTCTGCTGGGAACTTTAGCGGCCACTTTCAAGAACCTACCGCTGGAGTGTCTGTGGGCCATGTATGTAGTGCTCGTGCAGGCAAGGTTTGGGGTCTTACATTTTGCGGAAGCTGTGTTTGTGCTTTGCACTCCTCGGGCGATGGGCGCGCGTAGAGGGCTACTTCGCTACATGCGGCTCTATGCAACGATTCAGTGCATGCCGGATTGCGTTAGGCTGTATGGTCTCGTAATTTTTGTCTTTGCCCCATTTCTGGAGTCAGCGCTTGCCTTTTGTCTTACGGCTTCCGGCGTCCGACAGAGCGTGAAGGATGCCTACGACCGTGCATCAGACGAGAGGTTCTTCCGTGATTTAGAAAGTGTCGTTTTTGGGACCAAGCAAGCGTACAAGGCATTTGGCATTCAGAGTCTGTTGAGGAGCTTGCTTTTCGTGTTCATAATCGCCCTGGCGTGTTACGGCCTTTGCGCCTCTTCGCAAGGACAAGTCTCAGAGTTTGATCCCTTCCTACGCACTCTTTTGATCAAGCGCCATTGGATCAAGCGAATAAAGGTGGGGCCAAATCACACCAGTGCAGACTTTGTAGAGCAGCTTCCTGATATTGAGAAAGTCCCCTCTTTCTGGACTTGGGCAGAAGCCTCCGACATGTGCTTGCTCAAAGGCATGGTGCAAAGACTGAACAAATCCCCTGGGGCTGCAATCCGCTGCTTTGCTTGTGGGGCAGAGCTGGCAGTAACATGGAGCCCCGGGCGGGAACTTGGGGGCCGACACACACTTCTCGAAGAGTGCTTTGGTGGAAAATCTGAGCTGAAGGATCATATAGTTGAGGCACGCTCGTACCTTGCCAAGAACGTGCTAGACGAGAACGTGCTGCCTACGGACGCCCATATTGGAACAGCATTATCAATGATTGGGAAAGCCAAGAATGAAACATTGCGGCTAACGCTCCTGGTAAAGTCTTCTGTTGCTCTTTGCCAAGCGCATCGGATGGGTATTAAGAAGCGATTTAATGCCGTGGAGCTGAAAGCTCGTGGATTCATACACGAGATGCTGGCCAAATACGAACCTACCCTTGCATGGTGGTGCTCTGACGAAACACTTGTCACGCGTAGAAATGCTTTGGACGCATTTGATTGGGCGAGGACAAAAGTGAGAGACTTTCACGCAGCCAGGTGGGCGCTGAAAGCCGCAGTCAACTCTGATCCTCTTTTTGAAACTGGCTGGCACAAACTCGGTGAAATCGAAATGGGTCTTGAGCTCTACACCGATGCCGTTGGCTCGTTGTCTAGAGCTCTGCAGTTAGACTCCCGAAATGCGAACGTTCAATGGCTCTTGGCCCAGTGCCACGCGATTAAAGGACAGCCGAAATTCGCTGAATCCTTTTTCGTACAGGCCATTCAGACAGCGGCAAGGAACGGCGACAAGTATCTGACCATGAAAATAAGATCAGGCTTTTGTCATTACTACCTTAATCTGGGGGACGATCCCCTTGTGGTGCAATGCACTTCTGAAGAGGAAAAGTTCAAAGATTTGCCATTCTTTGCCGAGGCAGCTCCCGCGTCAATGCTCAACCATCGTGGCATAGCTCGAGCCAACCTCGATGATCAAGAGGCTGCCATACAAGATTTCAAGCTCGCATTGGCGCGCAGCGAGTATTACGCAGAAATTGAGTCCCAGCTGTACCGTGCACCAGACCATGCTGACTCGTACAACAACTTGGGCACCTTGCTATTTCACGACGAGAAATTCTTTGACGCTCGACATCACTTTGAGCAAGCGCTGCGGCTTGTTCCAGCCCACAAGCATGCCATTCAAAATCTGGCTCTTCTGAAATCCCACCTTGCAGATCTGCCTGTTATTTAGCGCCAGTCATTTGCGACTTTGTGCGAAAGACATGCTGACCTGCCTACCAAATGTGTAAATAAATTGTAAAAGGGATGAAAATAAATTATGTGTGTGTGACCTAGTGAAAAAAAAGAGACCCATAGTAGATGGGCGATGATCTAAAATAATACGGCAGGAAGACGAGTCCTCCAAACTCCATCCGCGAGCTAGAGCTAGAGCCAGCATGCGCGTCTGGCTCCTTGAATTATACGAAGAAGCACATTACAACAAAGGGCTGAATGAAATTCATGTGGGGAAAGATTTAGTGGTGGTTGTCTGTCAGTCGAACATTGAGAACAAAGATTTTCTAGTGGTGGAAAAGGCGGATTCCGGTCATTGCCATTGCCATGCCGTACTCATCACAAGCTTCCACAATCTGGGTATCCTGGACGCTGCCTCCGGTCTGAGCAATGAAGGTCACACCGAGCTTGGAGGCGACATCGATGGAGTCGCGGAATGGGAAGAAGGCATCCGAAGCAAGTGCCACCTCGCTGAGCTTGGTCATGAACTCGTCCTTCTCCTCCTCTGTCAAAGATTCTGGGACCTCTTCGAACAAGGTCTCCCACTGCTTGCGCTCAATCTCGCTCATGTCTCCCTCAATATACCTAACTCTGGCGTTGATGCGGTCCTGGCGCTTCACGCCGGACTTGAACTTAAGTCCAAGAACCTTCGGATGCTGGCGAAGACTCCAGACGCGCACTTTGCGGCCGGCGAGCTTGGTGCAGTCCACGCGCGACTGTTGGCCTGCGCCGACCCCGATCACCTGACCGTTCTTTGCGAATGCAATGCTGTTGGACTGAGTGTACTTGAGCGCAACAGAAGCCACGAGCAAGTCGCGCTGGGCATCCTCGGAGATGCTCGAATTTTTGGTCGGGACGTTCTGCAAGCATGCCTTGTCGACAACCACATCGTTGCGCTTTTGCATAAATCCTTGTCCGTACACCTCGCGGTACTCCACATTTGGAGGTACGTAGTTCTCGTCAGCCTTAAGCACAATAAACTTTCCTCCCTTCTTGGCCTTGAGGATCTCCAGTGCCTCTGGCTCGTACCCTGGAGCGACGATTCCGTCCGAAACTTCTGTCTTGAGCACCAGCGCGGTGTCCTTGTCCACAACATCGCTAAGAGCAGCAAAGTCCCCGAAGGAGCTCATTGGGTCAGCCTGGCGAGCGCGAAGGTATGCAAGCGCTGACTGGGTGAGGTTGAGCTCACGACCAGCGAGCTCATATGCCTGGAACTCAATGTCGGAGAGCGGGACGGCAACTGCAGCGCCAGCAGGGCTGACATGCTTGAACGAAGCTGCTGCAGCAAGGCCGACGGCTTGCTTGAGCTCCTTGACAAGCTGCCAAGCGTTGCTTGCGTCGAGCAAGTTGATGTATCCGGGAGTGCCATTGAGGATCTCGAAAGGCATCTTGTTGCTTCCGAGTTGGCAAAGGGCAGCTGGGACTTGGTTTGGGTTGCACCCGTACTTGAGTGGGCGGTCCACCTTGTAAGTGCGGGAGCACGTTGGGGTGTCGGTTTCCACCTGCTCAGAAAAGTACGACGCGATGCAGGAATCATAGTGAGCGCTGAGGGAGAAAGCAGCTGCAGCCAGCCTACGGCGCATGGCCATGGAGGTGCAGCCATTGTTCTCAGACATCTCTTTCATGATGCCATCGTACTGAGCAGGGCTGGTCACGATGGACACCGCTGAGTGGTTCTTGGCAGACGCACGGAGCATAGCTGGGCCACCGATATCGATATTTTCGACGCAGGTGGGGAAGTCTGCGCCTGCAGCCACGGTGTTCTCAAATGGGTAGAGGTTGAGTACGACCATGTCAATTGCAGCAATGTCGTTCTCGGCCATGTCTTGTTCGTGCTTTTTGTTACCGCGCACGGCCAAAATGCCTCCATGGATCTTCGGGTGAAGCGTTTTCACGCGTCCATCAAGCATCTCTGGCGACAAGGTATGCTCGGAGACATCCTTTACCTCGAGCCCCGCATCGCGGAGCATTTTGGCGGTGCCTCCGGTGGAGAGCAACTCCACACCATTCTCCGCGAGGCACTTTGCAAACTCCACAATCTGCGCCTTGTCGCTGACCGAAAGCAGCGCCCTGGTCACCTTCCGCATGTCCTCCATGGACCCTTCGATCGCCGAATGTGAAGCCGCCATTTTCCAAAAGCCCTGCATTCATTTCCAGGTGGACCACGCAAAAGCCAATCCCGACGAAGACAACGTCACGCCACCAACCACGCATTCACAACACCACAAAACAACACCGTCAGCATCTCCATTTATCTCTGGATTCTCACAAGCCCCCAAACCGCCAGAACTTTGGAACCAAAACGCACGTCGCAGACGAGGGGCTTCGCAGCGCCTAAATATATACAAACAAACAAACAACATTCCGCAACACCTTCGCAATGCGCCATCGCGCCAACACAACTCACCTCTCTCGCACAGCTTCCTTCCTTTCTTTCTTCGCCTCTCTCAATCTCTCTGCCGACTGTAATGGCCGCGCACGTCGCTTCCCAAAGATGCGAGTTTGTTCTCTTGAAATCAACCAAGTCAAGCATAATCAAAATCAATACAATAACATAACATTATAGATACGGACATATATCAATAAGAAGTCTATTAGACCATTATATAAATCCTTCTCCGTATCCGCACGTATAGGCTTATACCATATCTTATGGATCCCATCGCTATGCATATCTTACACCATTATTAAATATTTAGGGTTGTTCTTAGTCTACATTATTATGCCAGTAATTAGGGATAGTCGTGTTGGTAGCGAAGAGTGGTAGACAGGATTACAGTAGTATGGTAAGACGAGGGTAGTGGTGGGGGGACTATGGATGTGCGTATGGTCGACTAGCGACAAATCTTTTGATTTAAGGCTTACTAAAATAAAGTGTAGAGCTGGGCTGGTACTGAGGATTTAGGCGTTGGAGTAGACGTGTATTTAGTTTGCTAATTGGCCAGTTCTAGCCTCTGTTGCAAAGCACTACGTGGCTTTTAGCTAGTTATTCATTCAGAAAAATTAATTACACTGCTTACTTGTGATGGGGGAGTCACAAATCTGCCACAATACCCAGCGATTAACTGCTATTGTAATAAACATGTGACAGTAATGTAGTGATATATAGAGGATATGCTGGAAGAGAATCCGTCGATTTGTGTGTTGGATGACTTTTCCACAGAATCGAAACGAAAAGTACTGACTGTGTGTACACTCTTTCGTCTCACTCCATTCATTTGAACAAGGCGTTCAAGAGCTCATCGAAAAGAGCTTTTCTACTTATTTTCATTCGGTTGATTTTCATCACCAGATTACATTGAGACTTGGAACTTGCCTTTCTTCCATCGCTTTGGGAGAGTACTGAGTACACAAATGCCAACGTAAAAGACGACAGACAGACAGACATCCTCGCAGATGACGTCATCGGCCCTTTGGTCTAGTGGAACCGTGCACTAGACTTTGCGTATTGCGTCAGTGGACTGACGCGAATTGACGATTGGTGGACGAGCTTCCAACTTCGCGCGTCCGAGTCAGTGCCGTCGAAGCGTCATCTTCAAGCTGCTTCGCCAAGCTTTGCGAACAGAGTTTTTACTTAAAGTGATAGAAGAAGCAGAATTTAGGTCTTGCAAGTCTTGCAATGATTGGATTCGGCCACCCAGCTTTCTGCGTCCTTTACATTTCACCGTCCTTGTTTCATTGAAGATCATTGAACATGTCGGACATGAAGAGAAGACGGGCTGATGTTGAAAGCATTGAAAGCACTTGGATCATGGTCGGTTTTGGGCGTTTTGTGCACTGCGATGGTCGGCAACTTTGACAGCGACGCGAGAACTTGCTTGCTAGCTGTCATTCGACTACCGGTACCGGCACAGTATCTTCCGTCAACAACGAAATTTGTACCACTGTAACGACACCGCAGACTAACTGGAGATTTGTCTCCGTAACCGTAATTCTGGTCCAACTTTATTGACTGTGAAGATTAGATTGTTTTTTGAACGCGTGTCAATTTGAAGTCCTGCTGCAGGGTCTGCAGGGTTCGGATTCATAAGGCGAGAGTGGCGGCGAGCTTTGGTTTCTATCCCGTCAACGATTGATTGTGATTGGCTTGCTTTTGCGGCAAGTGCACGTCGGTTCGGGTCTACGACATTGGTGCGCACCGGTGCTGTGAGTACGGTGAGGGTCATGCAATCCCTCACCGTAGTCTTGTTTTTGGTGATCACGATCTCTCCTTCAACTGTTGCAAGCAAATGGTGGCTAATAAGGGAATTGGATATTCTCTCTATTGTGCCCATTGATTTGAAGCGCTACTAAAACGAAAAGAGCGATCAGAAGGGCAAGCAAGTCTCGTCGAGCTTGCAAAAAGCCGCTGTTTGTCGAAAACCCTGTCATAGTGGAGTGGAGGAAACGGAGATGAAATCTGCTCGGAAAGGAGTGCCAGGAGTAGACCAGCGATGTTGAGGTCGAGTTGAGGGGGGGAAACAGAATGACTAGAGGGAGAGACTGTTGTGAAAGACGTTGACTGATTTATTCTATCATGAAAAGGACGCACAAAGTGGACTGCCGAAAGCTCAAGGAAGCATTCTTGGCAAGATGTTGTGCCCCTTGACCGCATGGAACCCGACAGCTCCAACGTGAATTGGCACCAAGTAGGTCAGGATCTGTCCGGCGAGCTTGTGGTTCTTGAATGCCTGGCCCGCAATCGCCTTGTTCGGCTCCTCTGCTCCCGGCATGTGAGTGTTGAAGAATGGGACGCCCTTGCCCCCGTAGTAGCCCATCACGATTCCAGAGATTGGCAAGAACAAGGACAGTGCATACATGCCAAAGTGCGAAACTTGCCCAAGCACACGCTCCACGGTGCTTCCCGGCGGCGGAGGAGGAGCCTTTTGAACCAGGCGGAGCGCCACGCGAGGCACCATGAGGCCCAGCACGATCCATGCAGTGGACTTGTGAATGTGCATGAGCTCGGCTTTCGTGTACCCATACTTCTTCGGCTCATCTTTCGGCGTCCACTGTGACATCTTCACCGTGCCGATGCACGTGCCAATCCCAGCAGCCGTCAGCCAGTGCAGCACCATCGACCCGGTCGAATACTTATCCCTGCCGCCAGCCACCGAGCTCGCATGCCGCTTGGCCAACCCGAGACTCGGCCAACTCGCCCTGAAACCCATCCTCGACGCGATCCCTCCCAACATTGTGAGATACCAACGTAACTTGACCCTCCCGAACACGTGAACGCCTGCGCGATAAGAGACGAACGGACTGCGTGCGAGACCTGCGAATACCTTTTCCCACGTGAGCTTTTGACTGTTTCTCAGTCTTCAACTTTCGGAACTTGTCATTGATTTGATTGATTGATTCATTCATTCATTCATTGATTCATTCATTCGTTGTTTGACTATGTTTGACTGATTGAGAAATACAATAACAATAACAACAACAACAACAATAATTCATTCAAACAATCACAGCTCCATCGTCGACATAGGCCTCTCTAGGCGTTTCTCTACGCTGATCTCCACTGCTAGCTGGCCGAGTAGATCCTCCGGTAGCAAAGGTCGCATGGTTATTGTCTAGGTACGAATAATGATATTGTAGACAAATTCGGGGTTAGCTGGATTGATAGAGCTACCGGTAGTGGGGGTGGCAAAGGATTGTAGTGCCGGTAAATAGATGTTTACATTGATTAGACGCTAGCTAGCTAGATATATTGCATTAGTAAGCTTGAGTAGTCGCCCGGGGAGACTACATCAAATTCCGGTAGAAGTAGGAGTAGGAGTGATAGTTCCTGGAAGCTAGCTAGAATGGTAGTTGTTGAGTAGTGATGGTAGAACGATGTATGGTGTCTTATAGATACTCGTAGTGGCAAGAATGTTCCTCTGCGTTTCTGGTAGGTACTCTTACTGTGAAAAGATATTTTTTAAAAGGTTGTCATGCTACTCTTATATTTAATGAAATCATAATCACATAGACGTCTTTGTGACTACTGTTTGGCATAGTCCTCCTCATCTTCCTCCCAGTCCTCTTCAAGACCTTGTGAGGAGCGCGCAAGAACTGCTCACTCGCCCTCACAACAACTTCCCTCCCTGCGTCCTCACATCCCCGAAGATTGCAGCTCTCCCCCCCACACGCCCCTCTCTGAGTTTGCGCACCCCAAAACTGCGGTGCACACCACGCTGCCAAGAGTTGTGAGAGAGAGCCACACGAGAGACAGCGGGCTCCTGCTGCGGTGCACAAAAGAGTCGCACGAGGTCGCCCTTCTAGCTTGTTGAGTAGCGGGCCAGTATCCCCGCGCACCGGCGGCGAGAAGCACAAAGAGAGAGAGAGAGAGAGAAAGAAAGAAAGAAAGAGAGAGAGAAAGAGAGAGAGAGAGAGAGAAANGTGTACCCATACTTCTTCGGCTCATCCTTCGGCGTCCACTGTGACATCTTCACCGTGCCGATGCACGTGCCAATCCCAGCAGCCGTCAGCCAGTGCAGCACCATCGACCCGGTCGAATACTTATCCCTGCCGCCAGCCACCGAGCTCGCATGCCTCTTGGCCATCCCGAGACTCGGCCAACTCGCCCTGAAACCCATCCTCGACGCGATCCTCCCCAACATTGTGAGATACCAACGTAACTTGACCCTCCAGAACACGTGAACGCCTGCGCGATAAGAGACGAACGGACTGCGTGCGAGACCTGCGAATACCTTTTCCCACGTGAGCTTTTGACTGTTTCTCAGTCTTCAACTTTCGGAACTTGTCATTGATTTGATTGATTGATTCATTCATTCATTGATTCATTCATTCGTTGTTTGACTATGTTTGACTGATTGAGAAATACAATAACAACAACAACTTAACAACAACTTAACAAAAATTCATTCAAACAATCACAGCTCCATCGTCGACATAGGCCTCTCTACGCGTTTCTCTACGCCGATCTCCACTGCTAGCTGGCTGAGTAGATCCTCCGGTAGCAAAGGTCGCATGGTTATTGTCTAGGTACGAATAATGATATTGTAGACAAATTCGGGGTTAGCTGGATTGATAGAGCTACCGGTAGTGGGGGTGGCGAAGGATTGTAGTGCCGGTAAATAGATGTTTACATTGATTAGACGCTAGCTAGCTAGCTAGAGATATATTGCATTAGTAAGCTTGAGTAGTCGCCCGGGGAGACTACATCAAATTCCGGTAGAAGTAGGAGTAGGAGTGATAGTTCCTGGAAGCTAGCTAGAAAGGTAGTTGTTGAGTAGTGATGGTAGAACGATGTATGGTGTCTTATAGATACTCGTAGTGGCAAGAATGTTCCTCTGCGTTTCTGGTAGATACTCTTACTGTGAAAAGATATTTTTTAAAAGCTTGTCATGCTACTTTTAAATGTATTGAAATCATAACAACATAGACGTCTTTGTGACTACTGTTTGACATAGTCCTCCGCATCTTCCTCCCAGTCCTCTTCAAGACCTTGTGAGGAGCTCGCAAGAACTGCTCACTCGCCCTCACAACAACTTCCCTCCCTGCGTCCTCACATCCCCGAAGATTGTAGCTTCCCCCCACACGCCCCTCTCTGAGTTTGCGCACCCCAAAACTGCGGTGCACACCACGCTGCCAAGAGTTGTGAGAGAGAGCCACACGAGAGACAGCAGGCTCCTGCTGCGGTGCACAAAAGAGTCGCACGAGGTCGCCCTTCTAGCTTGTTGAGTAGCGGGCCAGTATCCCCGCGCACCGGCGGCGAGAAGCACAAGGAGAGAGAGAGAAAGAAAGAAAGAAAGAAAGAGAGAGAGAGAGAGAGAGAGAGAGAATTGCGTGTGATCGTTCCATCAGTAAAGAGGTAAGTTGGTCAAAGTTGCGGCGGAGCCCATTGTGTGTGTGACCCACAGTCATATTTATTTTCTCGATATCTCTCGATATCTTTCGTAGTTCAAATGTGCTCGAAGGCCCAGAAAGAGCAGCGTGTTGCATGAATGTGGGCCAATGTCTCACTGACGTGTGCATGTTTGTATGTTTGTATGTTTGTTTGTTTGTTCATTCGTTCGGTTTGCTGTTCCTTGCTGCTGTTGTATTCGTTCATTCATTCGGTTTGCTGTTCCTTGCTGCTGTTGTAATTGTTATAATCATCGAAACGAAATGTAATCATCGACACTCAGGGTTGCTGAATCGTGAACGCCGGGGATAAGGAGCGTGGAAAGCATCAAAGCACGGTGGAGACATGGCGCAGGACATGGAGTCGCGGTTGGCAGAAGTGGAAGCTGCATTGAGGCGCGCGAGCGTCAAGATTCACCTCGAAATTAGGTCTCATGTGGGTTGGACTGGCGCAGCTCTCTCCGAGTTCTTGCAAAAACCGGCCGCGAGCAAAGGCGGGTCTGCCGGTGCCGCAGGGAATGTGAACGCTTCGGGGGACAAGGTTTTGGCTTTGGATGAGCTGGCCGACCAGGCCGTGGAGGCTGCGTTGAAAGAGTGTCCTCACGTGGCAGGGTTCGCGAGCGAAGAGCGCGAAGATTTCGTCAGGCTTAACCCGGACGGTGAGTTCATCGTTGTGTTTGACCCTCTCGACGGAAGCCAGAATGTTCCGGTGAGCGTCTCCGTGGGGCTAATTTACGGTGTTTTCAGAGCCAAGGACCTCGCCCAGGTCAAGTCGGCACGTGAGATAGTCGCTGCCGGTTATGCACTCTTCTCTGCGGCACTCACGTTTGCTGGCTGCACTAAGAAAAGCACTGTGCACTGCTCGCAATATGACTTTGAAGAGCACGAATGGGTGCAATTTATCCAGGACCACAAGATGCCCCGCAAGGGAAAAACCTACGCGATCAATGAAGGTAACAGCGCCAATTGGGACGGGACTGTGAGCACCTTCGTAGCGCAGCACCTTCGAGGAAGGAGCGTGCGCTGGGCCTGCTGCATGGTTCTTGATGTGTCGCGCCAGCTGCTTCAGGGAGGTTGTTTCCTCTACCCGGCAGATTCAAAGTATCCAAAGGGAAGGCTCCGTCTAGTGTATGAGGCCATCCCGCTGGCCTTTCTCTGGGAAAAGTCCGGAGGCGTTGCCTATCTCAACTCCGAAGGTCACCGCATTCTGGATAGTGACATCCCAAAAGACGTGCACGCCAAGTGCGGGGTTATTCTTTTGGGGCCCGAAGAGGCCGTTCAGTTCGACAGAGTCCGTGGCCATGCACCACTCTGGGCAGGTGGCCAGCAGTCGGAGCGCGAGAAGGTCAAAGAAATCAAAGAGGTCACAGCTGCCCGTGGCGAGGTCACCCTCCTTCGCGTTGCACTTGTGGTTGGTGCACTATTTAATGTCGCGCTCCTTCTGCGTGGAAGGACATAGCTTGCACCTGAGCACCACCCACCAACACCAAATCACTTATATCCATATATTCGGCAGATCACTACACTTGGCAATTCTTATCCTTTCCCTCACTTGCAACCTGATGAAGCTGAAGGCACAGTTGAGAAGAGCTGAACAAGTTTTCACTTTCCATTTTCCCGCAACTTCATCGCTCTGATATATAAAAATTTCTTCATGAGAAGCGACGAGCAGGATCCAGAATTCACAATTCAGATCTTTCTTAGAATATGCTTTTGCAGAACGCAAAGCAACAACAAAACTAGCTACTAGTCATGTATCGACTTGCAGAGCTCTCTCTATCGTCTAGTACGTAGTCCGAGAAACCCAAACTTTACTGTTATGATTGACTGTGAACATCTGTCCGTTACGCCATCGTGGCCCGGCTACAGGCTCAATGCCTGGTCGGGCCTTCACAGCTAGTGTTCGGAAAGTCCGATGAGCACAAACAAAGTTGATTGAGGTGGCAACGGGACAAGATGCGACCAAAGCGAGTCGATTCTGGCATCGCATGTGCAAAAAGCTGGGCATGAAGCAGCATTGCCAATGTCAATCCTGTAGTGCAAGCCGGCAAACAGACATGACTTGAAGAGTGTTCAGGAGGGGACGCCACTGCGTCGCTAGTTTTGCGACAGCGGGGCCAGTGCACAATGGAAGGAACAGCTGCTGAGAGTTACTGAATATTCCGCTGCGGCTGTGTTTTCGCGAGTGGTAAAATCTTCAAGAGGCGAACATGACCTTCCGCCAAACAGAGCAGGGAGATCTAAGTCCTCATACCTCTGACAAGCGATTTGCATCCCGTTAACAAGGCGAGTCCACACGGTACTCGAATTCTCAGCCATGCTCATGATGAATCCATCCATATCTACCCACCCGAAATCGACAAAGCAAAGAGTAAGCAACTAGTCCACCTTTCGAAGGGCAAAGCAGTCCAAACTGACAATAACTCGCCCACCCAGCCCGCAATCACTCACTACAGCAGCTAGCCTCCATTCTCCCTCCCTCGCCCCACCAGCAGAACGAACTTCGATCGCACGACAAAAACTCTACAAACGATATACGCCAAACACAATTTACTAAAGCTTGCCAGCCTTCTCAACCCCAATGACTCCGAGTTCTTAACCAAGAAACCAAATGAACGTTTCAAGCACGCAGGCAGGAGCCAGGCCCTCTTGTGATAGCTATCGATCATCGATCATCGATGAACCTTTCATGATCGATACCTTCCCTCCATCCATTAAAGCAACCGATCCATGCAAATAGAGATGACTGCAATGCTCAGGCCCGACGGCCACAGACTCGGCTCAGCAGGCACTTTTGAGCTTACAGTGGTTTCACATTTACCATCAAAAGTCAAGCAAGATTTCATCAAAGTCAACGAAACGAGGTGCATAATCTGAATTATGAATTCTGCTGCTGATAAGACCGTTACCAACGTCCATTTTCCGAGCCAGGCCTACGCACCACCTACCATCAACCCTAACCTGCTCAACCAAAGCAAAGCGAAGTGAAAGCAAAAAGCGAGAGAGGTTAAAACAGTAAGTAGAGTCTGCAAAGTATAATAGCAAAAGCAAACCTTTACAGTGCGAGTTGGCTTGGCTTTAAACATATATGTATTTGCGTTTGCTCTTGCTAGCAGTGCCTGCGATTGCTGCGAGTTGTTGGCTTGGAAGTGCGCTTTGATTGACTGTGAGAGCACGCGACCGCAATTCACTCACTCACTCACTCACTCACTCGCTTACTCACTCAATCGTTCACTCACTCACTCACTCTCACTCGATCACTCGCTCTGGGCATCGGACATCGGGCGTTGTGGCGGAGCTCGCGGCGATTGGACGGCGGAGAGAGACCAAGTGCTGCGAAGAGAGTCGCTCTATCGCTTTGTACCCAGCGGCATTGGATGCCCGAGCAGCAGGTCGTTTGTGCGAGGGTCGGTGGATTGGACTGTTCTGTGTAGACTCAGCTCGCGCTTGGCGACGAGTGTGTGCTGGCGCTGGTGGCCGAGACGATGGCGGACCACAGCGTTGAGAGCGACGCCAGCGATGCGTCGGAATCCAGGTCGGTCGTGGTGAAGAGCGCGAGAGGCTCAAAAAACAAGGAGGTGTGCGAGTATTCCATGTTTGTGTTCTCGCGGCTCAACCCGGTGCGAATATTCTGCATGCGGGCGATAGAGTCCAAAGTGTTCACTGTTATTGTGCTTGGCCTGATCATCGGCAATTGCATCTTTCTTGCCCTCTCCAAACCCTTCGCCACATGTTGCGCCGAAGGAGCCGAGAGCACTGACGCCATGGTCGTGGTATATTCGAACAGCTACAAACAACACTGCGACAACGCCAACAACTTGTATGACTTTGTCGACGGGAGTCTAGTCGCAACAAGCGCAAACTGCTGTATTAAGATTGTGGATGGTGACGATTACAACTATTGCGCTTCAGCAGACATGAAGGCCGTTCAGGAGACAGCAGAGGTTGTGTTTAACATTCTCTTCACGATAGAAATGTCCTTCAAAATAATTGCCCTGGGCTTTATCAGCGGCCGTGCGGCATACATTAAGGATTGGTGGAACGTGCTGGACTTCGCGGTCGTCCTCATTGGGTGGATATCTATAGGAGTGACGGATCTCAATCCCGGCAAAACATCCGTGCTCCGCACATTCCGCGTCCTTCGTCCCCTGAGAACGCTCTCCTCGATTCCAGGGATGCGTCCTATCGTCGCGGCACTGATCTCATGCGTCAAATCCATGATTCACGTCCTCATGTTGTGTTTGTTTCTCTTTACGGTGTTCGGAATCATCGGATTGCAGCTGTTTGCCGGCACTCTCACTGGGAGATGCCATTACGTAAACCCGGAGCTCACTGGGGTCCAAGATTTTAGCAGCAGCCTCTCAGTCGCCAGCCTTGCGGATCAATCCCTTATGTTGCTCTACGGCGAGGACTCCTCACCATGCCCACTTCCGTGTGGGTCAGAAACTGAGGCCTCGTTCTGGACACGAAACATGAAGAACTGTATTTCTCCAAACGCAAAGTCTTGTGCCGAGAGAGGTCGGGCCACTGTCGCCAACCCTTGGTATCAAATGGACTCGACGACGATCGAGGGCATTCTAGGACCCCACTTTACTCTGGTAACCACTCTGACACTCCCCGAGGAGCTTGCCAGTACTCTTCCGGAAGACGATCGGCTTGAGTTAGTCACTAGTACGAACTTCACTCAATCGTACGACAACTCTTCGAAGGTCCTCGATTTGCATACCTTCTGCCTGGACACGGGGGAGAATCAGATCGGCATGGGTTTTGCAAACTTCGACAACATTGGCTATTCGTGGCTAACAATTTTCACCAGCATCACCCTGGAGGGCTGGACGGACGTGATGTACGGACTTCAAGCCTCCTTTGGCTTTGACTTCTTCGTCTTCCTGTACTTTTTCCTCATGGTCTGGCTGTGTTCATTCTTTATGCTCGAGCTCACGCTTGCCGTCATCAACGACGCTTACGATCAAGCCGCGGAGGAGGAAGCGGCGGCACAGCGTCTGGAGGCTCTCGAGGCGGTACACTCGGAACTCTCGGAACACGAGCCTGGGACGACACAAGCTGTGGGCGAAAACGAGATCGCTCATCAACACGCTCTTCAGCACGACAAAGAGCGGGAGAAAAACACCCTCCGTCCATGGGCGCCAGGACTTTTTACTGCACTCTTTGATCTAGTTCAGTCGTCCATTTTTGTCAATGCTATTACTCTTCTCATTGTGCTGAACACAGTCACCCTTGCCATGGAGTCGTATGGCATGTCCGACACAATGCAGGATTTCTTGAAGAGCACAAATATCATCTTCACTGTTGCATTTACGATCGAGATGGCACTTAAGATTCTTGGTCTAGGCGTCCGGCAGTATCTCAAGGACGCGTTCAACATATTTGACTTTGTAATCGTCACCATCAGCCTGGTTGAGCTCCAGCTGGCCTCAGAAGACGGAGGCAGTGGTCTTGGTGCGTTGCGGACGTTTCGTCTGCTGCGAGTTTTCAAGCTGGCCCGGTCTTGGAAGAATCTCCGCAAGCTCCTGAGCACTATTTTGCTCTCTGTTATGGACGTCACCAATGCAGCCTTCTTGCTGGGTATCATTATGTTTATTTTTACTTTGCTCGGGATGCAGCTATTTGGCGGCCAATGGAAGGCCTCGTACTTTTGCGACGACCCGGAGGATTACGACGCATGTAAGGGAGAGACACCGAGGCCGAATTTCGATACCTTTGCGTGGGGATTCGTCACGGTTTTCCAAGTTCTGACCGGAGAAAACTGGAATTACGTCATGTACCTCGGGAAGCGTGTGAACGGGGAAATTGCCTGGGTTTACTTTGTCTTCCTCAATGTGATTGGCAACTACATGGTGCTCAATTTGTTCCTGGCCATCTTGCTGTCGCGTTTCGAGAACGAATCAGATGCGGAAGAAGCAGAGGCTGAGAACGAGGCCAGGTTGAGATCGATGGCACGGGCATCAGGAAGTGCATCCGCTGCAGTCGCGCCAATGCCTATCGAGCAGTCAGATCGCAAAAACGCAAAAGACACGACTGACGCAAACAGCAACGCGGACGAGACAGACGCTGACGATTCCTCGGACGCGGGATCTTTTAGCCCTGAGCTGGTGAATCCAAACAAAACAATCATGAATCCGGACGCGAACGCATTTTTTGTCTTTCCCCCGGATATGCCTTTGCGCCAAGGCGCGTTTTCCCTCATCAATAGTGGCAAATTTGACAATTTCATTCTGGTTCTGATTGCTGTCAGCACAATCTTGTTGGCTCTTGACGAGCCTTGGGTGTCAAAGTGCAAGGACGATGTAAACGATGTTAGCTGCGTTCGGTTCGCAAGCTTCTTGTCCGCCATGGACCTCATTTTGAACATTCTCTTCCTATTCGAACTGATTCTCAAGTGCTTTGCTCTGGGATTCGTCGGACACCGGCATTCGTACCTGCGGAACGGATGGAACATACTCGATTTCATCATTGTGGTAATTTCTTTCACCTCAATTGCAATGGACGGCCAGAGCGCTATGCGAGCGCTCAAATCTCTCCGCTCTCTGAGAGCACTCCGTCCACTGAGGGTGATCAGTCGGAGCCCTGGAATGAGGCTCGTGGTGAACGCCATAATTGCCGCAATCCCGGCAATCGCTAACGTGACGGTGGTCGTGATCTTGTTCATGCTTATCTTTGCAATTATGGGGGTTCAAAATTTTAGCGGCGGTTTGAACACCTGCAACGACCCGTCGATCGTGAGCAAGGCTGACTGTATCGGAACATGGGCACCTGCCGAAGATGCTTGCCTGCTTCTTCCAAACGATACCCTGGTTGAGACCTGCCTTCAAAACGGCACGGAGGGCTGCCAAAGTTGTTTGAATGGAGTTGGACTTGAGCGCGTTTGGGGTCCGAATGGAGGCATGAAAAACTCTTTCAACTTTGACAATGTGGGCCAAGCGTTGCTCGTCGTCTTCGAAGTCGTGACCGGTGAAATGTGGCCGGACTACATGTATGTGATGATGGATGTGAGCGGCACGGACAAGCCAATGCTAGAGTGGCCGCATCGCGAAAACACTGCAGTGGCGTGGTGGTTCATCCTTGTGACTTTTGTGTGTTCATTTCTGATGATCAACGTATTTGTGGGAGTCATTATCGACAATTTTAATCAGATGAAAGAACAGCAAAACGGCAGTGGTCTTCTTACGGACGACCAAAAGGTCTGGCTAGAGATGATGAAGAAAACTTTGCGGGAAAAACCGATCAAGAAGTTGGACGCTCCCTCGAACGCGATACAGAAGTTCTGCTTTGACGTCGTCCAGTCTCAAAAGTTTGAGGTATTTATCATGACCATCATCGTGCTAAATACTATTTCAATGATGGTGGGTGGCAAGTCAGCCACTGCGTCGTTCAACTCCGTGCTTGAAGCCATCAATACTTTCTTTCTCATCACGTTTAGCGTCGAAGCAGCTTTGAAGATCACTGGTCTTGGCCCAGCCAACTATGTAAACAGTGCGTGGAACTGTTTTGACGGATCTCTGGTGCTTCTCGGCTGGATAAGTAATGTCGGCGGCCTCGGGGCTCTCCCATCCCTACTCCGAATTTTTCGTGTTGCACGCATTTTCAGACTTGTGCGTACATCCGAAGGGCTTCTGACCATCTTCCGGACACTCGTTTACTCGATTCCATCCATCGTCAACGTCGGGGGAATCTTTTGCTTGCTCATGCTCATCTTTTCGATTCTGGGCATGAATCTTTTCTCGAAAATCAAGCACGGCGAGTTTCTCAACGACGACGCAAACTTCGAATCTTTTTGGGGCTCAATGTCACTACTGTTTAGGACGTCCACGGGGGAATCTTTTAACGGGATCATGCACGACTGTATGATCGCAGAGCCATACTGCGATCCTGATTATGCAGAAAACTGTGGATACCCTGTATTTGCGCCAATTTACTTCACCAGCTTCTTTCTCTTTGCGCAGTACACCTTGTTGAGTATGATCACTGCGATTATCTTGGATAACTTCAATGATAACAACGCGATGTCTCACAACTCGGTAACCACCGAGCACGTGGAGGCTTTTAAAGAGGCTTGGAGCCGTCTCGATCCAAAGGGTACCATGTTCATCGAAGAACGCTTGCTCGTTCGCCTCGTTCAGGATGTGCCCTACCCCTTGGGAGTGAAACTCACGCCGGAGTCTGTCGCAAATGGGCGGTCCAAGCGCAAGCTCGCAAATCATCTCATCCGAAGAATCGACGTTCCTACCATCCGGGGGTCGGTGGCATTCAATGACGTGCTCACTGAGCTCACTACGCAGGCAATGCCGGACGTTGAAATTCCGGAGGAGCATGCACTCATTCTGAAAATCAAGGACCAGCGCAGTTCGCATCAGACAAAGATGCTTCGTAGGTTGGGAACGAGTAAAGATTGTATCTTGTACAGCGCTGCCCAAGTCAGTGGGATCATGCTTATTCAGTCGTCTATGCGGGGCTTTATCCAGAGACGCAAGTTGGAGAGCTTTGCGCAAAAGGTGACCGAAGAAATCGAGCGATTTGAGTCAGCCAGAAAAGCTTCAGAAAAGCAAGAGTCTTTGCGGGAACGGTCAGGTGACGACATGAAGATTGAATCGCACCATCCTTCCGCCGTCGAGAATCCTCAAAGCTACAGCGACGACCTTGAAGGAGAGAAGCCGACTTCTGGCGAAACGGCCAGTGGACTACCGCAACATCTTGGGCAGCAAGAAAGCGAGCAGCAGCGTGAGATGATCGAAACCCTTGTTGATTCGGCAATTGCAAGCGCCCGGAACTCAAACGGGCGAGCTGCAGATGAAGAACCTGAAGCAGATGGCAGTTGAATAGAATAGAATAGATTGGACAAGACAAGGCCTCTGGTTCCGAGCGCCTTGAATTTCCTACCAACAATAGCTTTGTAATTTAAACCTTCACACAATTGACATGCTTAACTCCTTTTTGTTTGATCTAATAGAAAGCTTTCCGCAGCGAGCCACACTTGGAGATATTTGATCAGGCAGTCATCTAATCTTCATTTTTTAGAGGGAGCACTCTCTGCAGAAGACCGCAAAAGCTTGATTGACAGTGAACACAAAAGTTGATTACAGTTTAAAAGTTTACCAGCACATAAGGGATGGATGGAGGGGTGGAGGAGTGGAGGAGGGATAGAAATGACACAATAGTTGAACAGGGACGCGCAGGTACAAACTCATTTCAGGCGAGCAATATTTTGAAAGCCGCCAGTTCGGATACCCGTCCCAAGCATTTCTCCGACTAATAATCTCTGCGAAGATAGCGACTCTTGGCTCCGGTTTGTGAGTTCCAAAGCACTAGTGCTGGCGCTCTTCTTTGGTCGCCTTTGCACAGTAAAGGTGCGCATGGGAAGTTTGTCCCCATGCTTTCGAGCGAGTTGCAACGCTGCTAGCCTCTCATTCTCCCGATCACGATCTTCCTTTTCAAGAAAGATTCTATCTGGCGTGAAACTGCTGTATAGAGGGTGGCTCTCGCCTGGGTCGTATTCAAGTTTCTTCCCGTTTTCGTCCAGCACGGGACCGCTCGCGAGATTCCTAAACTCAATCGCCGTTGTCGTAAAGTCGTTCGCTGTGCAGTGTCGCAAAGACACCATGCTCTGAGCAAGGTCGGCCCGCTTATTGAAGTTGATCTTATGCGGAAGAGTCTGCAGACTTAGTTTCCTCCTCAACTCTTCGGCGCGATGAACACCACTCCTCGCAGGATGCTCTGCAATAGCCTCTTTGCTTTCGTAATATGCGTCTTGCAGCGCCTGCTTCTTGGCATTCTGGGACGCCAACTCTTCTGCGGAACAGCCGAGCTCCCACCATGGCTTTGCGCTTTGCATCATCGGGTTTACGAGCTTTTGAAAAGTGTCTGCTGTCGCTGTGTCCTTGGCGAGCTTGACAGCCTCCAAGCCAGCTTTGAGCTCCCCTCTTCTACGAGCAACAAGCTCCTGTCTTGATTCAAGGCCAAACTCTATGTTGTCGCGGTCTGCAAAACGATTCAATTCTTGCTCCATGTGATGAAGCGGGCCGTTCTCCCTTGGCCGCTGCTTCCTGGTTCGTTGCCTTTGGTCGCCCTCTTCCAGAAAGCGCTGCTCTGCGGCTATCCTCGCATCATCATTCCGCTGGAAGCGTTCCTTAATCATGTCTCCTCGAGTTCTGGGCTCGTCTACCCACTGTAACGAAGGCGTGTTTAGGCGGTCGCGGTTGATCTCCTGAATAACATCTACCCGAGGGATGTCTCCCGCGGAAAAGACGTTTCGGCCGCCTAAAGCTGGCAAGGCCTTCGGGACGTTAAGGAGAAATCCTTTCCTCTCCGCTGAGACAGACATTGGCGAGCTGGTGCGCAAAATCTCCTCAGCAGCTCGAAGAGCAGGGTCGACGTAGGTCATCCCCAGTTCGCGAAGCTCGGCGAGATTGTTCACCCTCCGCTCGTCGAGTATCGCCGATCTTGTCCTGCTGTCGGACTCATTGCGATACCCGTCTCCACGGAGCAGCTGGCGCACTTGCTTGCTGCTCTTCAACTCTTCTACGGACCTGATCTCCACCGCCGATTGAACTCTTCGAAGCTCCTCCAAATTGTCGTCCCTCCTCTTCCCCATCATCTCCGTTCTGCTCAGCATGCCGCTGACCTCCCATTCTTCCGGCGGGTTCGAGATGCTATCAGCGGGATCGAACCGCTCTTGCCTTGCTGCCGGCGGCACCTTGATGCCAGCGCCTTTTCCCACGCCAACGCTGTGCCCATGCACATCATACCTGGGCGGAAAGTGCACCACCTGCGAGCTCTCCTGAGACCGCATTCTCCTCCGTTCGCTTGCAGCCTTGCTGAAAGCGTTTGCACCAGAGCGCCAAAGTCCGCAACACACTTCACCACCCGAGACAATCCGTCGCCTCTTCGCCCACGCAACGCCACGCGACAAAAACAAACGCCACCAACAACGCAACAATCCAGCTCTTGCTGCCTTCGAGGTCAACGGCGGGCAATGAGAGATCGAGAGATCGAGAGATTGAGAGATTGAGGTCAAACGTCAAAGGTCAGCATGCGCAGCTTGGCATCATAAGCTCCGCTCTCCACTCGCTCGCGCGGCGCCCACCGACCAGGGAACGAGATGGCAAGATGGCAAAGATGGCAAGATGGCAAGAGGAAGGTCAAGCCAACGCTGGCTCAGACCATCAACCACGCACGACTTCGCGAGCTGCAACTCTCACAGCTCCCGCGCAACCAAATCAATCAACAGCCTTTATGCAATACCCAATATGCAATGTGCAGTATGCAGTATGCAGTATGCAGTATGCAGTATGCAGTATGCAATAGCCGACAGCCAAAGCAGACAGACCAAATGAAATTTTCTTAAACGAAACGAAACTCTGCCAGCACGTGCGTGCTCCAAGTCAGCTGATTGGCGACAATGTATGAGTTGAGCGAGCTGAGAATGGACACAGGGCGAGCGTCTCAGCTCTCGTGTCAGAGAGCGATGATGGATAGACAAACAAAGAAAAAAGGAGTGTTTTCCAATCTAGCCAACTTGCTATTGGCTCGAAAGGGATTGAAGATGAAAGTGAAATCGCGAAAAGTTTTGCAAAGCTGCAAAGATCAACATCCATCCATCCATCCATCAATGAATCTATGATATACTTTGTCATGTCATGATGGGAGACCACGCGCCCAACTTGACGGACTGCATTGGCTGCATTCTCCAATCATTGCATCATCATCCGATTTTAAAAGTAAACTGAACAAAGCCATTGCTCGTACAGCTTTCTTTTCAAGCTCATTTCACACCTTCCAAACCAATAATCGCTTTTCTTTCCAACTTTGGCCCGCACACCAACTCGTCCTACCTTAAACCATAGCATCCACTACCCTCCCGCGAACGGATCTCTTCAGAACAATTCGCTGCTCTTTTATTCAACCGAACAATTCTCTGCTCTGCGTCGCCAAGGCCGCTGCGTTATTAGCAATTTGCTATTTACGATCCTATATCACGTCACGCAGGGTCTAAACGCGTAACGAAGGGAGATTGGAGTTCGTTCAAAAGATTTCAAAAGGCGAAGACATCGCAGAATCTCGGCGAAACCATAACAGCTCCGCACCGAGGACACCTAGAGTTTCCCCGTGGGTTCTATTATTTTGCCTTAGGTAAGCCGGCAAGCTGGTAGAAGCAGTTATGCCGAAACTCCGAAACGCGGGCGTTCCGCAAAAGCGCATGGCGGTGCTGCTGGCCGGGCTGGCTATGTGCGCTTGTGCGGGGAGATGCCCGGTTCCTGAGCCGGGAACCGGCGACGCGCTCTTCGGTTCCGCGTGGGAATGGCAGGCTCGGCACCGGGAGCTGGGACCGGCTGAAGAAAGGTGCGAAGATCAGAGGAGAATGGGAGAGGATATGGGTAAATGAGGGAGATGAAAAGGTGGAATTGGCGGTTATCGTGATTGAATGATTGATTCTAATTGTGAATTGTGAATTGTGAATTGTGAATTGTGAATTGTGAATTGTGAACTGCGAATTGTGAATTGTGATTGTCACGGTCTTCATCATTGACATTTTCATTTTGATTGCCATTGGTATTGGCATTTGGCATTCTAGTTCTGATTCTGGTGTCGATAGCGAGTGTAACGTTGGAGACAAAGCGTGCCATTGCAAATATGATCATGAAATTGGCGGAGCGGGCGTGAATGGATCACCTCCGAAATCTGCCAATGAGCGGAGTTGCTGGAATGGGAAGCGCCGGATGCCGGGATGTAATGCCGAAGAATGCCCAGCCCCCAAGAGCTCTACAGGGGCGGCACAGGAAGTGCATCCGCTTGAGACGGCCGGGTTTTGCGAGTATTGGAAGATTTTCGGCCGAGAGGATGTCTGCGAAGCCGATGAGCACAGGGTGAAATGGACGCAAAAGGAAGTTGTAGACATGTTTCGGCACCAAGCTGGCCCGCGTAGAACGGCATTCGGGGGAGTTTCCGGACTTGTAATGTTGGATGATGCCCACCTTCCGCACCCTAGAGACGGCTTGAAAGAAAACTTACACAGACTTGTACTTTTGGCGCTTGAAATGGTTGATCCGGCCGCGTTTTCGGGAGAAATAGAGATCTTGAAGACAGGGAGACTAGAGCTCGCGTTGTGTTCTGGTAGCTGCGCAACGTTTCTCATAGATCCCAGGCGCCAAAAGGTTGGAAGCGCTGGAGCAATGTTTTATGTTGTAGTGAAAAGAAAAGAGAGCGAGCTTACCGTGCAGCTCGGAATATACGTGAGCCGGAGCGGGCAACCATACTTGTTCCAATATACTATGGCAAACCCCGGCGCGAGTATTCAGGTAGAACCTCCAAGAAGCAATGTCGAATTGAGCGTGCTTTCGTACAATGTGTGGAACACCATGCCACAACTAGAAAATGGTTTTAGCCAACTAAAACGTCAGGAGCGGTACGAGGCAAGAATGGATCTGCTCGCCAGTCATATACTGAAAGCAGACGCCGATGTGGTTGCTCTGCAGGAAGTTCGCTTCGATCCGACCTTAGAAGGAGGACCAAATCAGATTCGGCATATCCACGACCGTATACGGGACGCAGGTTACAAATATTTTGTTTATCAACCAGCAATGGCGTTTCTTAGTAGATTCGGAGAATTTCAAGGAGCAGAAGGAGTCGCCATCTTTTCAAAATACCCGATCGTGGACACCCGTTACTTACTGTTGGCGCGGAACATCGGCAACCCTTTGGATTTTCATCAAAGAATTTGCTTGTTTGCGCAAATTTACGTCCCTAATGCAGGCGTCGTGCACGTCTTCACAACACATTTAACATTAGACAAGGAAAGTCGCGACCAATCTGTGACCGACATTTTGGAATTCGCTTCGCGTGAGCGCGAGAGCGTTCGCGAACGTGATGGCCCGCCACTTCGAGCGCAGTTTTTGGTCGGCGACTTCAATGACGAGCCACACTCAGATGTGATTCGTCGTCTCAACTCCGGGCTCCTGGACAGCCGACCCGACAATGACGGTTTCAGAGATGCTTGGCTTGAGTTGAAAGATGAGCCGTGGCCACGTTCGGTTCTCGAACAGGACAGAACTGAAGCGTTCACCTTCCCCTCGAATGAGCCCAAAAAAAGAATCGACTTTGTTGTCTTTCGAGCCGCCGGCGAGCAATCGGATGTGCAGCCAACGGTTGTTAAACTGTTCGGTCAGGCTACAAGTGAGGGAAAACTTACGTTTTCTGGGGAGATACGCATGGAGCAGAACGACTCACCACTTTGGGCTTCGGATCACCGCGCGTTGCTCGCTCAGTTTACTATTGGCCCTTTGGAAAAGTACCGTGTTCCAATAATCGCTCCTGTGACAAGGTGCCTAGTCACTCTGTATGGGCGCAGGTACGAAGTGCAGAGTTGGAATGCAAGCTATCCTCTCGGGGCATATAGCTCTGATGATGCCGGGGGTTTTCGCGAGCTCGGGGGGGTTGCCCGGGCGGCCAAGACGGCGCAGGTGGAGGGCGTAGACGATTGTTGCTCCGCAAGATTGTTTGAGTCGGCCAACTATACAGGGTCGTGGGTAGAGCTTGGCGCTGGTTGGCATGACCTGGGCGAGATCGAATGGGCCAATCGAATTTCAGCGTTAGTTGTGGAGAGAACGTGTTAGTCACGTTGACGTTTTTTGTACAATCGAAAAGAAAGTTGAAAGTCGTCGAGGAAGATTTGAGAAAAGAGAACAGAGACACGAGTAGCAGGAAGGTGCTTTCCGTCGACCTCGCCGTGCATGTGGTCGTTTTCCAAGGAATGAACAATATCAGCAGTAAAGAGTGTATAAATAAACAACTTGCCATTTTGGGTTTCTTGATTTGAAGAGTACCTTCTAAATGCAGATGTATGAATGCATGTATCTATCTATTGTATCAAGAGTGGACAGCAAACTCAACACTACGGCTAGCGAAAGGGGCGCTAGGGTCTGGGAGGGAGAAGAGTGTTTTTCACGGGTCTTTGGCTTGCCACTATGTCGGTTTGATGCAGAGATTGTCAAATTTTTCTCGCAAATTCGCGCGCAACTGAGCTCGGCTCGAGTTGGCCATCATTTCCTTGAGCTTCATCTGAGCTTCGCGAATTTCTTCATCGGTAAGTGCGCCATCCTCTTGATCGAAGTCGGCTTCCTCAAAATCCGCCATGGCAAATGCATTGAAGCTGAGATTGTTGTCTGAGACAGCCCCAAATGAATTGGTACTTCCGAAGTGAGACGTATCGGCAGTGTCCGTGTTTTTTGGGGAAACCCCAGGCATCCCGCTATCCTGCTCCAGTTGACCACAGAGCTGAGCCAAAAGGCGCGCCTCGGAGTCTTCAGACCATCCATGCTCATTGAGAGAAACAGGTGTGGACGGCTTCGACGTGGTTTCTTCGTCCTCGTGGTTGGCCAGTGAGTCGGACGACTTTTTATCAGGTTGACGTTGCTTGGCATCACGGTCCTCGACCAGGATTTGCGCGGGCTGCTGTTTGGCCTTGTCCTTTTGACCCTTCTTCTTATTATTTTTCTTCTTGTTCTTCTTCTTCTCGGCGGCGTCTTTCAGACGGTCCTCCTCCTCCAACAGAGACTTGAGCGCGCGGTTTCCAGCGTCGGTAAGAATGATGGTCTGCATTTTGGTGCGCAAGCAACTGAGCGTAAGCCAGACCATTAGCTCGTCCGTCTGTGCACGAACAAGTTGGGTGACCCAGGACTCTTTGATTCGCGTGAGCAGAAGTTTTCCTATGCAGTGCAAAACCTCAGTTTGACCATCGCGAAGGGT
Source organism: Parietichytrium sp. I65-24A (assembly GCA_012862575.1). Taxonomy (NCBI): domain Eukaryota; class Bigyra; order Thraustochytrida; family Thraustochytriidae; genus Parietichytrium; species Parietichytrium sp. I65-24A. The sequence continues at coordinate 7,989 of BLSF01000126.1, read as the reverse complement.
GGGCGCATGCCGATCGCTGTTCTGACCGTTGGCTTTGGAGAGTTCATCGCGCTGATCGGCCTCCTGAGCTTTCCTAACCAAGTTTGGCACCTCGCTAAGCGAGCAAAACACATGTGTTGCGGCTTGACAATAATCGTATTCCGAGCCGGAGAACCCGTCGTAGGAAGATCGGTCGTAGTCTAAAAAGTCGTGCTCGTCCATATAATCCTCAAAGCAGTTTTCGTCGTGGTCAGGTTCGTCGTCAAGGAGATCATCGGCACAACGGCAGCCTTCGTCTTCGCAACTATTGCTGTGTTTGTGATCGTGGGAATGACCGTGGGAGTGGTGACTTGCATGATCGTGACCGTGCCCGTGACCATGCCCCCCTCGCCCATGCGAGTGTCCATGACCCTGGCTGTGAGAGCGGGAGTGAGGCTGCCGCGGGGTGTATAGTTGGCCATTGTGGTAAATTTGACTTTGCGGGGCATTGCGATGCTTGCGCGTCTTGCCAGGTGAGCGTTCTGCCATCCCATTGCACGAATTACATGTGCTCGAATCACTGTGGTATCCGCTGCTTTTGTTCGAGTTTTCAATCAGGTCGGAACCACCCTCTGGGGACCTCAATGCCGACTTTGCGATCTCATACTCTTCGAGCGAAGGCAGATAACCGATGTCAACGTCGTCGATTGAACCCAAAATTTGGCTGTCGCTGTCCCGGTCCTTCTCCTCGCCACTTGCGAGACGCCTGCTGTCAAATTCGCTATCATCGTCTTCGCCATCTTCATCCTCCGTATCTCCCTCGCTGTCCAGCCCGGAATCTGTAATGAGCGAGAACGGCCTGAACGAGTCCTGACAGTACTCCTCCTCAAGCGCTAACTCATCGGGTTCTACAAACCCGACTAATAGGTCGAGGGCACGCAAAACGTTCCCTCGGCAATCTCTGCAAAAGTAGAGGTTTTTAAGGTGGTTTGTGAGGGCCTCTGAAAGCATATCCACATCCAAATTCGCCACCTTTTTCTTGAGCGACACTGGCATCTCCCGCCAAACCTGCAGCCAGTCCTCGTCGATCCTCGGATGCGCCGTGTGGAGCGAGCACCTCTGTCGCTTGGAGTTTCCCTTTCGCGCGAAATAAGCGCTGTTGTTGAAAGCCGTGAACATCTTGCCGATCTCGTTCACGCCCATGCGCTGAAATCTATTCCGGAGCACCACGTTCCCGCCAGTGTCCTCCATGAATAAGGCGTTCATCAGCCCCTGTCTAGGCAGGGTGAACTTGAGATTGGTAGACAGCGTGCGCACACATCCGGAGCACCCGATGTCCTTGCTGTATACCGACACTTTCTCTACTATGGCTGCTTTCTCACAACGAAAGCACTCGCTCACCTGCTTGTCGTCCAGCACATTGATACCCTGTCATACAATTTCCAAAACAGTCAGTTACCATGAACAACAACACATTAAAACAGAAACCTGCGCTGCACGAAGACAAATTGCCATGCCAGAATACCAAAACCGAGCGACAGACACTTACATCCACGATCTCTTTGTCCGGCTTGAGCCCCGAGTGGTTCAACACAAACTCCACTGCCTCATTCTCCCGTTCGTAAACCACCAACGAAGGTCTTTTCAACCGCGACGCGGACAGCATGGCCGCCGCCATCGCACTTTCTTCGTCTGCGACACCAATGATATTGTCTTCCCGACAGCTAACCGTACAGTCTCACTTCTCTGTCTCTTTCGTCCTGCGGTCCTTATATGCCCATACACCGTCCCTACAAGACACCCATGTATATATATATATATGCAATATGCAATATATATATATATATATATGCAATATATATATATTCCAACCTCGAGAATGTATATATATATTCCAACCTCGGGAATGTGTGCGCAAATATATATAATATATATATATATATATATATATGAGAATGTGTGCCCAGGACAGAGACAAAAGCAGCAAGCAGAAAAATGGCCAAGACCAGCAGCACCTATGGACGGACACACAGTCAACCACGCTTCCGATCCCCACACTTACAGCGCGTACGTGCGCGCGTACGATATCACAGCGAAAAACAAGGTCTCCCTCTCTCTCTCTGTCTCTCTCTCTCTTCCCTCACTTGCCGATGACGCCGCCGACCGCGGACTGCTGCTGCTGCTACCGATTGGTTAGGACGGGTGGGTTGCGTGGGGCTAGGCCTGCGCAGCGCGTACCTCCCGCGTACACCGCAAAGTGTCCTCGGATGATGTTAGTGCGGGATAATGGGAGAGAGGTCCCCGACTAATTTTGTGCGGCTTTTTTTCGGGGCTTTTTCTCGAGAATTTGACTGGGATTAAAGTTCCAGAGAAATTATGAGAGGGCTATTGTTTAGGGTAGGTGGGGATGAGAGGGGGATGAGTGCTGTGAGGGTGCAGGTGAATGGGTTCTTCTTAGGGGAACGTGCGGTTCTTCGTCGGTTCCGGGTGATGTGAGGGGGGCTGGGGCTCTGATTTTGTGAGGGGCTGAGCGAGAGCCACTACAACACGAACTAAGGATTCGGCTGGCCAGAAGCAGATAGGAGTGAGGAGAGATCAAGGAATTGTTCGCTTTCCCGAATCTGAATTAATTATTCTGGTTTTGTTTGTTTGCGACTTACTGATGGCTTTGTGGATTGTTGAGAATCAGTTTGAGAATTGAAGGTCTTGACGTTCCTTCGCGTTGATACAATTCCAGGAAGATCTTCAACAGGTTCAAACTTGCTGGGGGATTCGTTAATTCTTTGTAATGGTGTAATAATTCTTCTCTGGGTGGATGCGTACACGAAAAAGTTGTGACACAAGGAAGTCCTTCTCGTGGTCAAACGCAGGAGATGTAGTCTAGTCCCGAGCAGCCCCTTTTTGCAATGAAGATTGGGATTGGAATTGTAACTTTGTAACGTACGACACAGTGAAGTTTGATACTGTACACACTACACACACACTCTCTCTCACTTGCAAGAAGGTCTCGCCGCTTGCTCCTTACCATTATCATCGCCCACAATAGACCAGTTGGCAAAAGCAGCTTTATTGTTGAAAGATGCAGCAAGTCGCAGTTGGGGTCCGCATGCCAGGATCTTTTTCAAGTGAACTAGGTCAAGAGCGACCGACAAGATTGCGCTCTCCGGATCTTTCTCTATATGGATCAGGGTGGAGGACACAGAATCCAGATCTCAAAACCTACCGACCGGAGAGATACAATCACGGCCCATTCATCATAGAGCGAACGAGCGGGACAGTATCCACCGCATCCTCCACACACCCATTCTCCGAGTTTGGCCTATTTCAAGCAAGAGTTCGCTTGTCGACGACATATGGAACGGCAAGATTCGCAGGATTCGATGGATTCTCCACCAATCCGGCACGAATCGCGGCAAAACCCAGCACGCACTCCTCCATCAGACTCTTCAAGCTCCCATGTTCTCCGCACGCCGTCGTCCATTGAGGTCTTCTTTCAAAAATCCCAACCAACATCCACCATCTCCCACCATGTTATAGTTCAACACATGCACCCGCATCAATCAAAGTCTCAAATCCTCAGTTCCTCGCGCGCATGTCGTCCCGCATTGCCTCCAGACACTCTTGAAACTTCTTCGCCGCGTCCTGCACCCTCACATTCCCGCTCCCAGGTGTCCCATGTGTCCCAGGTGTCCGCGGCGCGTACCCTTGCATCCCCCTCTCATTCGCGGCCGCCGCGCTGGCTTTCCACGCGCGCATCTCATCCCTGCACAGCACGCTCCCTGCGCAGTGCACCAGCTGCGCCCTCGCCTGCGCGCACCCCTCCGTCCGCGTACCCCTATCCTCCTCCTCATTCCCATTCCCATTCTTCTTCCCCACACCTGGCGACCGCCGATCCAGCCGGTCCAGCCGCCGGTCCGCGGCCATTTTGCACGCCAATAATAGACGAGACGCGGTCGAGCACCCCAGTGTGAAGTCCTCCAGCTGCCGCACGTCCGCGCTCGCCAGCTGGGACGCTTGGGACGCGTGGGACGCTTGGGACGCGTGGGACGCGTGGGACGTGTGGGACATGGGCTTGGTGTGGGGGACTGAGAAACTGAGACACTGAGAAACTGAGTGAGAGACTGGGAAACTGAGAAACTGAGAAAGTGAGAATGAGAAGAGAGAGAGAGAGAGAGATGTGACTGACTGTAAGTTCTGTGGAGTGAGAAGATAGATGGAGATAGATAGATAGATTGATTGATTGAATGCTCTTTTGAAAGTGGCAGAGATTTGATTGCAGTTCGCGAGCAAGGAGATTTGATTTGAGCTTTGTTAGTAGAAGATTGTGGACCACGAAGGACATGATTTTGTTTCTGCCCTTTTTGTTTTACGCAGTGAAAAAAACATGGAATGAGCCGAGAAAGCCTGATTCTCTCTGGAGCCAAATTTCCCGGTCCCTTGCTGTTAGCTTTTGAAGGTCCGAGTACTTGTCGGGGACTTTCAGATCGCGAGCGATTTCTTGTGATACAGATATGTGCTTCGGCGCACGTGGGGCTGCAAAGGAGGGAATGCCTTCCAGGATCGGAGGTGCGTATTGGGCTGCGTTGAACAGGCAGACAGTGTCTTCCGGTCCGAAATCGTACATGGATGGATCCGTGTCCAACTTTTGAGAGTCATCGTCAGCGTTTTGAGGCACCTCTTGGGGTGTGACGCTCGTGGCGTCGACAGCGGCTTGGCTGCTCACCTCTTCTAACTGCATGGCTGCGGAATTCGCATTCGCCTGTTCCTGTGGAACTGTCTGCTCCTGTGAAGCTGTGCTCTGGCCTGTGGCGAGCGCGATGGCTTGATCGACGGTGTCGTTGTCGTCAGTGCTGCGAATGTCGCGGCGCCAATCATAGTTCTGTCCGTTGATCGCCTCTCAGGCTACGAAGATGGCGTCGGCGCTATGAACGATCTTGCCTGGCCGTTTGGTTGTCTGCTTTCTTGGAGCGACAGGCTTTTTCGAGATGACCCACCTTGCTACAGTAGGCGCAGGTGTCCTTCTTGTGAGGACACGAGTCTGGCACGTGGCCATTCTCCTCACAACGGAAGCATGTTCCGCTTTTGTCCTGCTTTGCAGAAGCGTTCTTTGTCCTCTTTGCGTTGCCGCCTTTCGTCGGCTTGCCTCCACGCTTTCGCTTGTCAGCTTGGGGCTTATGCATATTGAGAAACTGAGCGGTGCTCTTTTGTCCTGTTCCGCTCTTGGCGGAGAGCAAGACCTTCGCGTAATTCTTGATCATCGCGAAGACGGCGGTGTAGATACGTCTGTCGGTGACGATGTTTCCATTTTCGTCGGTGATTTCCGAAATCTTTGAGATCAAGTCGTTACACTTGTCTCCCATCTCATCCGGCCAATGCTGTCTCGTGATGACCAGTCGGTTCAGGACGCGCTTTTGCCATTCAGTGAGAGTCAAATCTGCAGTCTGGTCGTCCCTTTCGAGACATGCGTTCCAGTAATTTCCTATTCCTTCAAGAGACATGTCCGTCGGGCGGAAATGGAGATTTTCAGCGTATATCGTGCATTGCGATTGAGCTGACTGAGTGTCATACTCGGCTAGGATATTATTCCATGCCACGCTGCCTCTCCTGTCCTCATTGCTGTGGCGCAGGATGAACTTTTCGTTCTTGATTGCTTCGTTCAGCATGACCATAAGTGTAGATTCTTGCTGTGGAGTCATGGTGTTGGATGGCGTGCATCCGTACATATCCGTGAAGCACAGAAACCTTTCTATCCACTCCTTGTAGTTTTCTGACCTTCCGTCGAAACTGGGAACGACTGGGCGGTAGACCCCCGCCATCCCAGCAGTGGCTGGCGGTGCTGCCTGCTGGGTCGGTTGAGGATCAGGTGCACTTGCCTGGTCTTTGACCTCTTGTTTCACTTGATCGCTGCTGCTGCTGCTTGAGCTGTTGTTAGTCGCCCTGCTTCGCGTCATCTCTTTTTCTCGGGAGAAAGTGTCTGATTTCGCGAATCGATTCCCAATCTTGACTTTTGCTTTCTTTTCGCGACCTCGCTGTGTACTGGTACGGTGTACAAGTGAGAGTAGAGGGAAGGAAAAGGGAGAAGAAGTAAAGTACCGGAGTAACTGGTAGGGTTGCCAACTGTGGACGGTGTCCACTAATTTCTAGGTACCGGTATTTAGCACTGTTATTGACCATGAGGTCTACCTGTGGTGACATTCGTATTGGTCTCATTAGCCAAATTCAAGTTTTTATATTTTATTTCGATCCTCGACATACTTCAACGCTCGTGGGCGAATACGGCTGTAATGATTGTCAGGGTGTTCGAACATTTGGCTCTGATTGTTTCTCATCAATGAAATGTCATAGATAAGCCCTTTGATGCACGGTCCAGAATCATCTAGACCTGACACCGTTATCCCGCCGTGAGTGCAACCACATGGTGTGTATTCTGACTCCGTGTCAAAACTTCCTACAAAGCACAGGTTTTTTAAATCCCAGCATTCTATCAGTCGCCGGGCCATGCCGAGTTTGATAATGCGCCAAAGCAGCACAAAAGTAC
>BLSF01000125.1:38678-55501 GCA_012862575.1 Parietichytrium sp. I65-24A | reverse complement strand
CGCGGGAGGGAGAGGGGTGGGAGTGGAGGGGAGAGGGGGCGGAGAGAGAGGGAGGTGGGGAGGCGGAGGGGGGCGGCGGGGATTGTGGGCAACAAATTTTAAATCAACTTACCGTGTGGGTGGAGCTCCAGGATGAAAAAGATGCTCCAAAACCGCCGTTTGCCTCATCGACGGTCTCCGAGCCTGCTGGAGTTACTCTCAAATACCAAGCTGCGCCTGCAGTCTCCGAGGAAGGGAAAGTCTTTGTACTCTGCAAAACGACATGATAGACTGAGTTGCTTGCCAGTGGGGTGACAGGCAAACTTGAGATTGAAGCGCATCCACTGGCGTACCGGTAGGTGAAGCCAAACAACTCCGAGCTCGGATTGTAAACCATCTGTGCAGCAAAGTCATCAACTGAACTCGTGCACTGCCAATCCGACCCACTGGTCGCAAGCTCGTCTTTTCCGATTTCGAAGAGCACCAAGTTCTTGTTCTCATTCGGCAAATCCCCAGTCTTGATCCACAATTCCAAAGTCAGCTGATTCGTCAGCTCAAGTCCGGAAATATCACTCGCAGATTTGACATATTCATACTCGGGATACGTCAAACCAGTACTCTGCCTCAACCCGGAAAAATGCAAACCATTATGCGCCTTCCGGTACGTCAACACATTCGAGTCCACCGTCTCCAGAATCTGCGGGCACTTGTACGTAACATCACTCGTCGACTCAGAATTCGGCGCATAACTCGTAGAATTATACGTCAACGCCCCGAGCGCCTCAAACCCAGTCTCCGGCGCAAAGCTGGCTCCCGCACACTCCGCCTGTCGAAACCAGTACAACGCCTTGAGCCCCGTAGTCTCTCGTGCACCATGCGCGCACTCGACCAGCATCGCAGCAGCAGCTGCCGCCAGCACAATCATCCTCTTCGCACACATTTCTCCGCAGACAAGGACAAATCCAACGCAAATCCTCAGATTTTTTCTTTTGTCAATCGCCCAGAGATGCGAGATGCAACCACCGTTCTGCGCTCCTTTCCGTCAGCGTTCTCGCAGTCAACCACCTTTGGCCAAAGGTCCTTGCTCCCGCGCTCTCCTCCTCTGCAGCATTGTTTTTCACGCAGTTGCAATTTGTAGCGTTTCGTCTACTCTTCTCAGTAACATCCAAACACCCTCGTCAAGGTTTTCAGGTAATCGTTCGTAGTTAGACATTTCTAGACGATGTGTTAATGGAACGCTACGGGGGATGCACACCTATGCAGACACAAAACTGGACAACGAGACTACTGATTCGGCTGTCCATGTTTCTACAGCCAGGGTGTGCACAGAATGTATTAGCGATTTGATTATGGTTTGTGCTAGTAACTTGCTTTTTCAACTCCGAATCTTAAATAAACAAGTTTCTGTTTTGTTGAAGGAGAGAGTTGGCGACACTGGTGATTTCATCAATACAAAGGCATATGAAACGTTGAAATCAACAGTATCGCCATCTATTCCAAGCACTCTTCTTTATCTCACGATCGATTTCGAATCACGAAAGAGACAAGGGGGATTTTAATTCTTTTTACTTTCCTCACCAGGTATCTTACCAACCAATAGAGAAAATGCCTAATTACACTCGATGGGCGACTTTCAGACCGGAAGGGGGAAATGGGTTCCGCATTCTATGGCATTGCATTGGAAGAGACTCAATGGCACAAACGCAATTTTTCACCTTGTCTGGTTGGAGCCGAATACAAAATAGGGATAATACATAGATAATCAGACAACATTTTTTTTTGATTTTTTGTCAGTTGAAATGGAAACTTTTTTTCCCCTGATGAAACGTTGGGATCAACGGTACGCCGCATTGCATTGGAGGGAAGAGTTTCAATGGCACAAACGCAATTTTTCACCTTGTCTGGTTGGAGCCGAATACAAATAGGGATAATACATAGATAATCCAGACAACATTTTTTTTGATTTTTGTCAGTTGAAATGGAAACTTTTTTTCTTCTGATGAAACGTTGAGATCTACGGTATCGTCATCTTCTTTTGAGCACCTCTTTTCCAGACGATCAAATGACGAAAGTAACAAGGACTTTCCTCTTCTAATCGCATAATTATTTATACTCTGGGCGATCTCTGAGGATCGGTGAAAGGATTCAAGCCTTTGCTGGAGGAAAATACTTTGAGGGACTGTGGGCTCCCATCATCCAAAATGCTTTGCAATGCATTCGCCAAACGTTCAAGTATTGATGAACGCAATCAGGTCCGTGAAAGTGCTTGGAACCCAGAGCTTGTGTGACCAAGTGTTCAAAATTCTCCAAGAACCGCTGATTGCAAAGGACACACTCCCATCCAAGCGGAACGTTAGCAATCGTTGACAAAAGGTTTGCAAGAGCTTGTGTATCGCGAGTCAGCATTGGTGGTAAAAGAACCGGTCTTGATTCTTCAAATTCTCACGTGCACCACCAAGAGCCGACACTTTGCTCGTTCTTTACAACACTCCTTGCACAACACGGATGGATGACCTTTCAGTACAGCCTTGGTGAATTCGCGAGCGCAGCGATCCAAAATTTGTTTCGGTCCTTTCACCACAACAACTTCTCTTGTAGTGTCAAAAAGAGGCCAACCTGACCTTCTTTCAGGACGGCTGTAAAATCAATTCAGTGCGAGTACATTGAGTTCTTTGCGCCATTCCGATTCGCACTGCAGGTACGACAAGCTCATTTCCAGTTGGGTTGTTTGATTTCTCGCGCGCAAATAATAACACCCCCTCTTGCTTTTGGTTTCTTAGAAGCCATCTTTGGCAGCAAGACTAAAGCACGCTCGCAAACCCAATCCCATTTCAGGAAATTTCTCCGCGATGAAGCTCTACCTGCGAGAGGAGGTGGTCGAACTGGCCATGATAAAGTTCGGTAGTATCGAAAAAAGTACTGGAACGTTGGGACGGACTTTGCAATCGATGGGTCGATGATGAGAATATTCGTGCCACAAGAAAAGTAAGCATCCCTTACGACCTCCGCCGCGCTCGTTGCGCCGATTCTCCTCGAAGATCAAGGACTGGAGATCGGTATAAGCGAAAGAATAAGCGGACAAGACTCTTGTTACATGGGACGCAAAACAACCCTACAAAAACAACGGACGAAGGCATGAACCAACGGACGACCTCCCTCCCTTTTCAGCAGACCCCAAACTGCAGCAGCAGCAGCAGCAATAGCGACACCATGGCACCAACCCGTTCGAGCCTCTCAAAGACCTCCATCGCCGATACGCTCAAGGCAATAAGCGCGTACTTTGCAACAACGTCGAGCAAGTCAGCGCAAGAGCGATGCAAGGCACTTTGCGACCAACGTCAGGTGCTCCGCTACGTTGAAAAGATGGAGACGAGTATCAACATCTGCCCGCAGGACAAGAACCTCTCGTTCAGAGACTTTGTCACCAAGATGCTTGAGCAAACCTTTGAAACCAATTATCACGGTGATGGCGACGAGCATCGTCCCAACTTGGTGAAAGCAATTCTTCACACCCGCGCTAGCAACGCGATGTTTAGCGTTCTGGATGTACTGACTTCGTTTGCCGTTCAGATCAACATGCTCCCAACGTTTCCCGAGGTCCCCGCAGTCGATAGCGCTCTTCGAGATGCGCTCACAAACTCACACATGTTGCAGATGGTCTTTACGCTCTGTCAAGTCAACGTTCAGCCTCAGCTCGAAAACTGGGCATCAACGAAAAGCGGCACGCCACCAAAGAAGAAGAGGAAAAAGTCTACTTCGTCACTGCTCTCTTCCTTGGACGACAACGACGAAGAAGGAGAGGAAGAAGAAGAGTCCAAAGCAGCGGCGGCAAATGATAAGCGCGTTCGTTTCGATCAGCCACCACCACCACCAGCAGCAGTAATCATCGAAGACCTCTTTACCCTCCAGGATGAGGACGCGGTGGTGGCATCGTCCCAGATTGAAGAAGAAGAAGAATGTACTGACGACCACCAAGCTCTTGAGCAGTTTTACAACACCGTCAAATCATTGCTGCGCCGCAAGTCCAATGAGCTCAAGACTGCCAAGAGCTCAATCGCTCGACTTGAAGCTGACTATTCCAAGCTCCATGCCGCGCACAAGGGTGTCCTCGACTCGCTTCGAATGGTGATTACAACTACCACGCACAAGTAAAACAAGAATGAATGCTTTTCATCAACAAAATAAAATCACTTTTTTTGTCGACGACATCTGAGGATCTGGCCACTGTACAAACACCCGCGAACTTTCTTGGTCCTCTTTAGGAAGACGAAGGATTCCTTTCGTCGTGCGGGAGATTGAACTCCAGAGAATGATGGCACGTTCGTCGTATTCCTTTGCAAACCCGCGTCTATGATCCGTGGGAACAAACTGTGCATACTTTTGGTTGTCCACGTCAATAAAGCTCAGCAGCCAGGCGACACGGCAACGCGTGGAGGTCACCACCAAATCCACATCCGCGCGTTGGGAAATTTGCAATGAGAATCCTTGTTTACTCAGCTCGAACGCAGCATGCAACACAAGGTGAATCATCTGATGCGTCCACATGCGATCGTAACTACTAACAGTACTGGGGAGTTTGGAAAATTCGTGCACTTGCTTGCGCAGCCATGGCGGCACATACAATTTGCCTCCACAAATCTCTAGTGATCCCAACCGTTCGTACGTTTCCCAAGTTGGCGAGAAAGAGTCACCATCGTGGCGAATCTCACAAATGTTGCGCGCAAGAATGCCTCTCAAGAGGGTATGATGTTCCACTGATGGGAGCTGAAACGAGACGCGACCTTTGCAGGCTCGAAGTGACACGCCATCAACTATCATGTGATCGTGCGGGACGGAAAGGATGCCCAACTTGGCCAGCTCCGTTCGGCGAAAGATGAACAACACTTTGACGCGCCGCCTTCGGGGACACATGATCGCAAACACAAAGTATTTCGGACTTGTCGAGATGCACCATGGTCGCGTCCCTTGCTTGGTCACGCGTTGAAGGATCGCATCAACACGCTCACCACCACCCTCATACGACCATAAGCTCTTGATTTGCACTGATTTGCCAGACTTGGAGCAGAGCGCGTCGAACGGCAGTTGACTTACTCGTGATCGATGAAATAGAGCGTCTTCATGCAGCGCCGATTGTTCCCGTGCTTGACATCCTCGGTTGAGCAAGTCCACCACCTGCTTTTCCGCAAGGTCGCCATCCACATTCTCGCTACCAAACAAAACATTGCATGCCTGCACCGTCTGCCGAGCCTGTAGCCAGCCCTGGGTTGTCCATTCCTTGATGCATGCAACGAGGTCTTCGCGGCATCCAACCAACCGCAGTTCCGTGCTCGGTGCCTCCAACAACAGCGTCCCCGGATAACAAAAAGTTCGCACCAAGTTGTGTCTTTGCCGTGCGACCACGAGTGAAAAAAACACCAGCGCGCCAGGGTACTTGTTTCTTGCCACAAGCTTGGTTGCAAGCGCTGTGGTGGACTTGAACTGAACCGGGAGAAACCCTGCTTGCTGTCCTTCCGAGATGGAGGCAAGGTCGAGCGCTCCGTCGTGCAGCGACTGTTCGCCCAATGAGTGAATCGATCCGTTCATCCCAAGTTGTGTGCAGACCACTGCATTGCTGAAAAACTCTTGGTATTTTCGACGGCTGTGCTGGTTGACCGACTTTTTCAGTTGATGAAACTCGGTGATGGCGGTGGCAATGTCAATTTCGCCGCCCTGAACTCGTTGAACGAGTTGTTCACATTCAACGTATGTTTGCTCCATGATGATGAATTCAGGGTCTGTCTACCCGTTGGACTCGAGAGATGCAAGCAACGCAGAAGATCCGTTGTGTTTATCTCCCATTGACAAATTCAACAGAAAAAGCAAAAGACGACAGTACCAAAACTGGACTGGTGGAAGGAGAGGGAAAGCAGATGCGACAATCTTGTCTCGTCATCAATTGTTCGCGCGACCAGCAGCGCAAGGGTCTCTGCAGAGTTCACCTCTACCCGGAGCGCCACCTCTGTCGATTCGCCGCTTGCACCAATTTGGTCTATCGTCGTGCGGCTTGTCAAGAACACTACAAGTTATTGGGAAACAATCAAACTTGTGTACCAGAAAAGCAGTCCCGACTGCGTCGCACCCACGGCATCTCCGTCAATCCACATTTCTGTGACACCCCGCTTTGCCTTCGAAAAGCCGTTCGGTTCGGCCAATGTCGCAAGCACAATGCCACCACTTTCATTTCGTCCAAGGCCTGGGGAAAAAAGAAAAAGAGCAGGAATGATGATGGCCCGTCTCCTGGCAGCGTGCTTGTGTGCTCCATCGCAGGTTGTCGCCGTTCGAGTCGTTCAGGAGGTCGTTGCAAACGCCATCTCGGTGGCAAGCGCTGTGCAGTGCCAGAGTGTGGAAACCTTGCAACCAAATGTGCTGCTCACGAGGCTGTCATGGTGATGAAAAGACGAGAACAAGAACAAGAACAAGAGCGCAGTGTTCTAGAACAACAAGAGCTTGTTTCGTTGTCTTCTTCCTCTTCTCCTTCTCCTTCGCAACAAACCTTGGTGGTTGCTCCATCATCCGCGCCGGAGGAACAAGGGAGCATTCAAGAAATGGTCTTATGAAAAGCTCTACGGAACATTTATAAAAATGGTCTTATGAAACTCAATACTCAGCTTCCAAATAGTCAGTTCTCTACTTGTTCCAGCAACTGTGCGCGCAAACTGAATTCTGAATTCTGAAGAGCAGGCGCGGCAGCAGCGGTGGCGGCAGCATCAATTGAAGGAGTTGGTTCACTGTTGTTGTTGTTGCTAATTCTATTTGAAAAGAAACTCGAGTTTGGCACGCGCGTGCTAGAGTTGGGGAGAGGAAAAAACAACGTCAGATTGGCAATGACAACGGATCTCTTTCGGATCGCAGCTCGCTCAACACGAAAGATGGCGTGGCGGCAGGGAGTTCATCAAAGCTGCGCGTGAGGGAAAGAAGAATGGCGTCAAACTGTTCGGTGACGGGCTGCCCGAGACAGGCTCATAGGCGGGGGCTGTGCCGAAACCACTGTCACCCAGAAAAGTTTTTCTGTCGCGTGCAAGGGTGTGGACGCATCATTTCCAAGGCGCGAGCGTGCAGATCTCTTTGCAATGGCCATCTTGCAGAATTTAGGGCCACCGCGGTGCTGGCATCCGTGAGCCAACCGTCTGGTGATCAGCAACATCCGATGGTGAGAAGGCGACGAGCTCTGTGTGTCACATTCCTCTCTCCTATTAAAAACCCGCGAGCCATTGCACGGTCATCGCAAGCACCGCCGTTGGCGGTTTGCGACGTTCCCGGCTGCTCCAAATATGTCAAGAGCGGGTCGCGCTGTCATGTACATGATGTGTGAGATTTTAAAAAGCAAAGCAAAGCAATTAATTAAAAAAAAAATCATGTTTGCTTCTCTTCTCGCGATTCTTGATAGATGGCCAATGCACGCGATTGCTTCGTCGTGCTCGCGTTGTGATTCCGCCGAGTCTTCTTCGTCCAAATCAAGAGCTGGTAGAGTGCGTGCACAACTTGTTAGAAGGCGATGAACTGTTGGTAAGAAGGGGATGCGTTCAATTCATTCATATATTTTTTATTGCTAATTTAATTATGTCAGAAACTCGTGTGTCAATAGGGTTCGCGGTCAACATTCCTTAATCTTCTCGCTGCCATCCCCTCGATTTCTGCGCAGAGGCGCTGTTCATGTCGACCCTGTCCGACAAAGTAGTCTCGTATGTTAGAGTAGGTGATGCGGATCGTTGACCCTCGATACTTCCTCCAGTCTTCGGCGGCGGATCGAACCATTAAATCTTCGTCGCGTTGTGGAAGAGTCTCTGTTCGAAAAGCATGGATTTTAATATTTGCCTCTCTAATCCTATCCAGAGAGCGGATATTGTTACTTTGCAAGACCTCTTCAACCGTGAGTTTTGGGATCGTCCTGGGAAACAAAAAGTCCATGATTGCATCGTACTTGTTGAACTGTTTGATGCATTGGTCGAAGGTTAGGAGCGCGCCAGGTTCCAGTCGAGGGAAGGAATCATTGAACACGGTGGTGTCATAAATGTGCAGTCTCGCTTTTCTCACGATCTCGTCGAAAAGCTGGTGGACCGATCGAGAAGAGCCAAGTAAAAAGTCTCGAATGTTGAGATGCTGGGCACCCAGCCTGCCAAAGTAGTGTTTACAGTCAGCCAACACGCTGTTAATTAGCTTCATTTTGCTTTCCTCATCAACGATGCTATCAGCGGCTATGAGGTTATTCACGCGGCGTTCCATTTCCTGGATCGTCTCTTCAGAGGTGATCCCGTGGAATGCCAACACTTCTCTGATGGTGAGCATTCGGAAGAAAGAGAATCGGAATCTGTGAATGTCATCGTAACGGACGTAGTCATTTGCAAGAGTTTCGAGAAAGTTGGTGTTGTCAGTCATCGTGGAGTCCTTTTTGGTGGTCTGCTATATAATTTTTAACTCTTAGTATATATGAAATTTCTTATTGTTACATCTAAGAATAGACAGCAGACTTGAGGCAAGCTGAAGGAAAGAAAAGAAGGAGAGAAAGAGGAAGACGACGCGGTCGGGTCAGTGAGATAAGCGATGAGGCGTCTGAACGCACACCAAGGCGATGAAAGTTCGCGGGTGATTCCAACGTGGTTTGATTCATTGCTAGATGATTCCAACTTGTTTCGCGACCAGGTCATGAGTCAGATTGTTTTGAAAGCAAGATTTTCTGTCCCACATCGCGTGAGCCCTTGTCTTCGCACGGTCAACACCCTTCTCGCTTTGGCCATCGCGTCGCTTTTTGAGCGGCTGTCCACGCAATTTTGCCTACAGCATAAATCATTCCTGCTCTTGAACTCCACCCAAAGTCTCGTTTCAAGTTGACAGCTCCCATTGGCGACCTCGTACCACACTCCTATGCGCGCTCTCTGGAATCGTACTAGCTCTTTTTCATAGTAGACTATAACAGTGTATTTTTCTCCGCGCTCTCTAATTATAGAAAAGTCTAAGTCCACTTTGCTAGTCTGTTGAACTCATTGTGCTGGCAATTTAAATTAAAAACAGAAGAAAATAAATGGATTGCTGATCTAAAAGAAGTCTGTAAATTCTACCATAAACTCAGTAAATGATGATGAGAGTGCTTGATCAGCCGAATTTTGAGCTTTGGTGTTGCTGTGTTTGTCGTCCTTCTTGCGCGCTACTTCTGATGAACTCGTTAACATACTCTCGACATCTTTTAGGACTCTCAAATTTTCTTCAGCAATCAGTGCTTGGGCAATATCAATCAAGACAGGATTGACCTGCGGAACTGTCACATTTTTGACCTTGTTAACGTTGCGTCCATCACCAGGCAGCACCGCTTTTCTCGCGTGTGTACGAAGGATCTTTGAAATCCTCCTCATGATCACCATCATTGGCGGCTTCTCTTTGCCCTCAGATTTTTCTTCTTTTGAGGCGGACACTTTAAGAACACCGCCTTGCTGTGCCTTAACGTACCGGCTCAAATAATCATCATGAGGCACTTTGTTTCGCTCTGGAGATGTTTTCTCAAGCACAGTCCATTCAAGAAAGGAACTGAACGATGAAAAGCCAAGCACATCGACGACTAAACATTTGAGTACGTGGCTATCCAAGGCCTTATCCACCTTTGCACCCATGTTTTGGGATACGACATTTGAAATCGATGGTAATTTCGTTCCGTCGTGGAGAGTATTCTTCAAAAAGCTGAGCTCGTTGCTATATTCGAGAAGAACCCTGACAACATCCGGTTTAGAATCGATTTCTTTCGGAACTGATGACTTGGCAAAGAGTGTGTTCAGTTTCCAAAATTTGTTTTTCTGTACTTGTGCCACAGTGGAGTCGCGATTCTTCTCACTCTCTTGATACATTTCCTCTGTAATTGTCTTTACTGCAAGCATTCGCTCGATATCCTCCCGCTCACGGGACCATGCGGTGGAGCCGCCACGAGCTTTCGACCCCTTTTCTTTCTCTTTGGGTGAAAGTGCACTTTTCGGAAATTTTTGCACGGTGTTGAATGGGTTTGAATGGAGCGCCCTCATGGTGAATTCGGTGACGAGATCGTCCTTGCATTTTTGGCGATCCGAAGCATTTAGTTGAGTCTCCATCAGAACTGACCCAATCTCGAATATGTTTTTCTTTTTGTGGAAATGTGCAGTTACCGATCTTGCCTTTGACTGTCGGCGCTCTACACTTGACTCACCCGGTTGGACCATTCTCCCTAGGTACACGACAGGTCGACGCAGCTTTCGCAACCGTAGGAGCTGCTGGACGACCATGTTGGGAGAGTAGGGGATTTGATCAAGCTCGGCAAACGCTGCCTTGAAATATTCCGTCTCTGATGACGAGCCGATACTGATAATGGGCGACTGAGCTAGAACCCAGGTTTGGTTGATGAATTTTGGTTTCTTCAGTGCCACTATACTCCAGACTCCATCGTAAGACAAGCAGCTTTCCTCATATGCCATGAAGGATTCAACGCGACCGCAGGTGTACATTCTTTCGATTAATTCGTCCATTGCCTCACGGCCGGTATCAGTGCTGTAGAGTTTTGCAACCCCATCAAGACGAGATTTGATGAATTCGGTTGCTTCCTGGATGCTACCCAACGAATGCCAGTTCATCAATTGCTCGAGTACTTGTTGCGAAGTGTTCTCACATTTCTCTCCGCTGAGGTCCAATCTTCCGTTTACAAAGTCAAGCATAAGTCCTTGTACATTGTTTGGTCCACCAGTGGCGCTTGTGATGAACAGAACTGGGAGATTTTGTAAAAACACAGCTTGTAAAAATTGACCGCACACTTCCTCTTTACTGTTCGCAAGAAAGACGTCAAGACGCTTCGCTGAGTTGGCAAAATAGATGCCATGAAGGTCGTCCCCGTTCTTGGCCCTACGTCTTGCCCGAACCCACTCAACCGCACTCTTGTCCATGTCGGCATCTGCTGCGATGAGGAGGTTGGCTTTTCTAATTTTGTACTCCCACTTCGAAAAGATCATGTCAGCCGGGACGCTACTGTGTTCAAGTACTGTGCGAGAAAGTGATACGTCCATCAATGTTGTCAGCTCATCAATGAAGACTGTATCATGGTAGCAGCTCGTGAACTTGTGCGACGATTCCAAAGTCGTCACTACGGCGCGAGGGTCACATGTTTTGTTCTTGCATTTGGGGTGAGGACCAACATGAGTACACGCTGTTCCAGTGCTTTTATTATTATTTTTTTGGAAGAACTGCGGAATGGTGGGATGTGCTGGGTTTTCTGTCTTCAACTCTCCCTTAAAGTGACCAGGCGGAACGTCGTCATGGTAACCAGACATAGGGATATCATGAGCCTGTGAAAACTCGACCTGCTGCCTCACCAACTGCCGCCTTGGAGCATAGGAGATGACGGCTTGACCGGCGCTCAAGCTCTGCCTTATTGGCCCGTTATACGTAGAATACGTCTTCCCAGAGCCCATACCTTGTTTCATGAGCACAACGCCTTTTTGGGGAATGGAGGTCGTCGGGTACCCATCGTATGTATGACTGAATTCAATCGTCACTTGATTTGGAGGAATGCAAGCAAACATCTCTTGAGCAGTAGCGCGACCGTGTTCTTCGCCAGCCAGCTTAGTGGCCGTATTGAAAACTATTTGTTGCAGTATAAGGCGCTTCTCCATGATGAATAGCTGGGCATTGATGTTGGTAACGATCAGTGAGATGCTGGCAATACTGGTTTGTACCAAAGCCACCCGAAAGTCTCCGATGATCAGCCGCTGGCGGTTGTCCAAATTCCAAGGCCTTGGATGTTTGTCAAGAAAAAAGGGGGGAAGATGCTTGGAAACAATGGTTTGCATCCACTTCTTCCGAGTTTCTTGATCGGTCACAACCACGTCGTTTTGTTCTTTGGCTACAGTCATGTCTTCCTGCGGCCTTTTCACGCCCCACTTCGTCTTGATTCCGATCTGTGAATAAATGTAATTCTGGATGGCTTGGAGATCATCATCAGTGATATCAGTCTTGACCTTGACCCAAACACCATCGTGTAGAGGAGACATGAGATGGTAGGTCTCGTTCTCATCATCATCAAGTGTTGCGACTTTGTCATTGTCCAAGAGCCATCTGCAAACGAGAAGAGTTGCTGCAGTTTCGCACTGACCAGCAAAAAGGGAAAGTATGGTGTACCTCCACTTGCCGTTGTACGACTGGTCCACGCATGCTTCTTCGTAGAGTGTTGGGTTGCGGTACTTCAAAATTGTACCGAGCTTCTTCAGAACACATTTGTAGGCAGTCAGAAGAGGATGGATTTCGTCTGTGTTCGTCTTGCAGTGCTCAACGACGACTTCTTGTGCGTCTCCGCCGTAACCTATTTTGAGTATGACAAGCTTGATCTCACTCTTGCTAGTATTGTAGAACTGCTCGAGTTCTTGAAAGACATCGTCTCTGTGAACCACCAGGCGCGTCAGCACCCCGTACTCGCTCTCTTTAAGCGTCTCCTTCGCTAGTTCAAGAAAGTAAGTTGGGTGGCTGTTCTGCTGGTCCAGTTCGACCCAATCGGATAACAACAGAGATCGCACTTGTCGTGGTAATATGACACAAGCCTTCGCCTGATAGATTCTTCCAACGAGTCGTTCGCCTTTCCTTCCCGTCTTGAATGAGAGTTTGTGAAGGCCATTCAGGGACGCGCTTTGAATGATAGACTTGAGTGCGTTCAACGTATGAGGCTTTATGATAGACTTGAGTGCGTTCAACATAGGAGTCTTTATGATAGACTTTTCGCTAGAAGAGTTCTGGAGAGATTCTCCTGTGCAAAGAGCCATTGCAACATTTGGTGAGAAACACTCCGCAAGGTTCCATTCATGAACTGCTTGGATGACCTTGTTCGTCATTGGAATGTCCAAAACGCCGTCCTTGAGAATTGACCCAGTAGACAGTCCTGCAGTTCCGCACTGGATGCTCTGATTTGTGAAACTACAAACCCAGGCATCGAGCTGAACCTGGCCGTCATTTCCGAAAGTGAAATTGGCGGTAAAGTCGCCAGAATGACAATTTTCGCAAACTTTGCACTTGTAGTTTCGGTCCGATATGCGAACGATGAGTTGTTGATTCTTGGCATTAATTCTTAGAAATTGCACACTTTCAGGGTTACCAGAAAATGTGCCTTTCTGAAAAATGTACCTCGAAAGGATGAATCGTATTTCTTCTTTCGAAGTTGTGCTGCCTGTTTTCACCCTCTTCACAGGAACATCCTTCTCGGTCTGACGCGCTCGTTTGCCTTCCCTCTGAGTCATGCTTGTTTGCATTGTGTTTTTGCGTCCATCTCGGTGTTTCAAAAATGATATGTGTGCATGTTTTTTTATGTTGGACAAGGGTAAATTAAATCTCTCTACGGTACTCTTTTTATATAGTTATGAATGAGTTGACGACTCTCTTCCAGCAGACAAGGAAATGAGTGGCAACAACAAGAGACCCCTTGAAGGCGCAGGCAATGATGAATCCATCGACCATCACAAGAAGCAGAAGAATGCCGATGATATGGAATCGCAGATTCGAAAGCTCCTTCGAGTCACTGGAGACGTTGCCGTGACCAAAAGGAAGAAGCACCCTATCTATGGCCAATCATACTCGGCACGGGCCCGGCGAATAGGTCAAGGCTCTGTGTTTTGTTTTGTATGTGACGATGTCCACAAGCGGACTTGTGTGTTGATTAATCTCAACGAGGCCGAAGACGGGATTGTATCTCAGTATTGCTTCAGCAAAAAGAAATGCCATTTCTTTCACTTTGAACTCGAAGCCGACTGGTGAGGGAACAAAAAAAAATTCCAAGAAGGAATATATACTTTACTTCCTTTTCATAAACAATAACAAGAAATGTCATCATCACCCACAAACGATACTCCTGTCTCTTTGCAACCAAAATTTCGCAAGCCACCATTCGAGCATCCGACCGAAGTTGGTCTGTACTATTGCAACAAGTGCAACAAATATTCGCAAGACTTTTTACCATCTTTCATTCAGAGACGAATGAGAGTTTGCAGGACGTGTTATTACAAACCTGCGAAAGACCCAATCATCCAACTTCAACGCAAATTGTACAAGTCGTTGTACAATCGAGGTTTTCATGATCTCGCTCGAGGTGTCTCCAACGACACGATTCATAGCATTCTCAAGTTGCATGATGTGAACAACGAGCGACAAGAACTTGTCATTCGCATCATTCCGCCCAGATCTGTCGATGACATGGATGACTTGAGCATGTATCAATTGGTCTTTCGACGTTCCATTACATGATGATTCTCGCATTGTAAGAAAAAAAACAACTCTATACTCACTAATATTTTTTGAAAAAAAATCTCACACCAGTCCCCAAACCTCTGATTAGTCGCATAAATAGCACAAACAGTAATGATAGGCTTGCTTTGAGAACTGACGCGATGATGAAGAAAAGACAGCCTGATGAATCAACAGAACAATAGATGAGATGAGATGATGACTTTCAAGTCATACGAAAGTGTTTGTGCGAATAAGCATGCAACAAAATGAAATGCACGGACCCAAGTTCCGCGCTGGTCTACTTACCACTTACTTGATAGGGTCTCCTAGTAGTACCGCATCCGCGCCGGAGTGCGGCGCCTTCAGCCTCCAACATCTCTGTTGAATGTCATCAAAGAAAGACAGAATCATATTTGAAATTGCTGAATCATCAATCTACCAAGTTCCAATCTGCGCTCCATAGACCTTCTCGTTCGCTGCATCAATAGTATCAATGAGCCATATGTGCTCGGATGTTCTCAAATTGAGACATCACACATGGCTCAATCGTTTGATGCGGCAACAACAGAACAATAGATGAGATGATGACTTTCAAGTCATACGAAAGTGTTTGTGCGAATAAGCATGCAACAAAATGAAATGCACGGACCCAAGTTCCGCGCTGGTCTACTTACCACTTACTTAATAGGGTCTCCTAGTAGCACCGCATCGATCAGAGTGTGGCGCCTTCAGCCTCCAAAATCTCTGTTGAATGTCATCAAAGAAAGACAGTCTAGCCTAGACCCTGATGAATCTTGCTGGATCATCAATCTACCAAGTTCATGAACATTAAAATGCATGGACTTACCAAGTTATTTTTTGTGAAAAGTCATGAGTTCGCAGTATTTCCATATTCCCACTTGCAGTTCAACATTTTCTTATTCTTTTTTTTTTATTGTTTGATCGATCGATGCAATTGACATTCCAGTGGTGGATTCAGTAGTGTCGCCAGAATTCATCGATCAGATTCGAACGAGCAACGAATTATACTTTCAGACAGCTCTTGTCTGAGATTTGGTCACTTCAAATTTGCCATCGAGTGATGTTGACAGATGAATTTGTCATCGAGTCTGCAAACACAATTCTTTGTTCTCTTGCCAGATCTCCTAAAAAGTTGTAAGTATGGAAATCTATCACAGCTCTTGTCTGAGATTTGGTGAACCCAGAGCGCGGGGAAAGGCAGACTCAAAAGAAGATGACGGTACCGTAGATCTCAACGTTTTCATCAAAAAGAAAAAGTTTCCATTTCAACTGACAAAAAAATCAAAAAAAATGTTGTCTGGATTATCTCTGTAATTTCCCTATTTGTATTCAGGTACAAACCAGACAAGGTGAAAAATTGCGTTTGTGCCATTGAGACTCTTCCCTTCAACGCGAGGGGTGGGGAGCAGGAGCAAGAGCAAGTCAGAGGGGCAATCATGGCGCAGCAAGGAGGAATGGTCGAGGAGAGTGGCTCAAGCGAGCTGATTAGGTTTACAGTGTTTCTCCTTCTCGTTGACTTTTTTGCCAGTGCGTATGCATTTTTTTTTCAACGGTTGCAGCACACAGATGGGACGCGAGGGATCGGTGGCAAGTTCAACGGACGCTGTCCAACGAAACAACAGCCACCAGACCCCTAAATGACCGGAAAATGTCTTGCTTTCACGGAATTCTGACGAGGAAAACCAAACGCGCCAAGCAACGCGCAAACTTGCACAACGAGCTTGTCGCCGCAGCAAGTGAGGAGAGGATGCCCAGACCAATGCGAAAGCTCCTCCATCAACCATCTGATCAAATCACCGACCTGGACATTCAGTGCATCGTGCGTGAAACCTCGAAATCAAGGTTGACGACCAAACAAACAAACGAATGAAATTATGTAGGTTGCCGAGACTGGATTCGAACCAATCGAGTGCGCAAGAAACCTCCAAACCAGGAGTCGACATTCTTGTTTCCTCATCGTAGACATCCAAAACCAAAGCTGAAAGCAAAAACTTACACTATTTCCCCATCCGACTTCTCCTGCGCAGCCCGCGGCGGACCTTGACGGTCGGTTTCGTCCAGCTCGACGCGTTGGTGCGGCTGTTGTAGTAGTAGTTGCGCACCACTCCAGTCTTTTCGTCAGTGTGTTGATGCACCTCCCAGTCAAAGATCTCGTCTTCAGCGACCTCGAGGCGAAGGGATCTCTCGCGCTCGTGCATTGGTGGCACGTGGTTGGCAGCAACGCTTTCATTCAGCCTGTGAAGCGCAGCCTTCTTCAAGTCCTCCTCGCTCGGAAGCTCGTTCTGGCTTGGGTCGAACTTGCAGCAGCATGGGCAGATAAAGTGCAAGAGGCGCGCGCAGCACTGCACGCGATCCATGCGCACACGCTCGGCGCGGATGGCGCTCTCAAAGTCGCGAGCCGCTCCGTCAACTCCAATCTCGTGGTCCATGGCGTGCTCGTCATGAGGATCGATGTGGGTGAAGAGAATGTTACGCACAAACCACATGGCGGCGCGCTCTCCGGCGAGTGCACGGCGGATGATGCAGTGAACGCAGCAGTAGCAAGCACCGCAAATCATGAGCACACCTGCGGA
>BLSF01000125.1:25507-37362 GCA_012862575.1 Parietichytrium sp. I65-24A | reverse complement strand
CTCTCTCTTTGCGCGCACCTGTGATCCTCTGATCCTCTGATCCTCGCGCTCCTCCCATCTGTGTCCGCTCTTCGCCGTCGGTCAGCGCTCCTTTGCGGAGAGAGAGAGAGAGAGAGAGAGAGAGAGAGGGATGGGGATGGCGGGTGGGTGGGTGTGCGTGGGGAGTGGGTGGGTGAGTGAGTGAGTGGCGGAGGGAGAGAGGGAGGAGGCGCGGGAGGGAGAGGGGTGGGAGTGGAGGGGAGAGGGGGCGGAGAGAGAGGGAGGTGGGGAGGCGGAGGGGGGCGGCGGGGCTTGTGGGCAACAAATTTTTAATCAACTTACCGTGTGGGTGGAGGTCCAGGTTCCGAGATATGGATTGTTGTATGCGACAACAGCGGTGCCAACGGTATCGCTACTCAAGGTAACGTGAAGGAAGAATGCTGCGCCAAGAGGGTTTTCCAAGGTTCTGGTGGTCGATAGGCTAATGTGGTAAACAGAATTGCTCGCAAGTGGGGTTGAAGTGAACTCGGCTGTGAGACATCCTGATGAGGCTCTGTACCCGAACGTGAAACCTTCGCTGCTAGGGTTGTAAATTAGTTGCGCAACAAAGTTGTCAACTGAATTGGTACATTGCCAATTCGAACCACTGGTTGCAAGTTCATCTTGCCCGATCTCAAAGAGCACCAAGTTCTTGTCCTCGTTAGGCAAATTCCCAGTCTTGATCCAGAACTCCAAAGTCAGCTGATTCGATAACTCAAGCCCCGAAATATCACTCGCAGACTTGACAAACTCGTACTCCGGATACGTCAACCCAGTATTCTGCCTCAACCCGGAAAAATGCACACCATTATGCGCCTTGCGGTACGTCAACACATTCGAGTCCACCGTCTCCAGAATCTGCGGGCACTTGTACGTAACATCACTCGTCGACTCAGAATTCGGCGCATAATTCGTAGAATTATACGTCAACGCCCCGAGCGCCTCAAACCCAGTCTCCGGCGCAAAGCTGGCTCCCGCACACTCCGCCTGTCGAAACCAGTACAACGCCTTGAGCCCCGTAGTCTCGCGCTCTCCATTGGCAAACGCAGCCAGCACGGCCAAAACCGCCGCAATCTTCACGCTTCGCACCATCTTGCCGCTCGACAGTTGACAATTGGCAAGTGGGGATGATGAAAAGATGAGTGGATGAGTTGATGCGTTGATGCGAGAGACAGGCGTTCCGCAGAGAGGCGAAGGAAGAAGCACTGTGCGCGCGTACCACCTGCCGCGTGCCGCGTACCCCCCTCTCTTTCACTCTCTCTCTCTCTCTCTCTCTGTTTGTCTGTCTGTATTTCGTTCGGTCGGTCGCGTGTTGGTCGTCCACTGTTGTGTCTTTTGCTGAGTGCAGTTTGCTCTCTCTCTCTCTCTCTCTGTTTCTCTCTGTTTCTCTCTCTCTGTGTCTTTTATTCTTTCCTTTTTTCTTGCTTTTTTTACTTTTCTTTTCGTTTTTTCTGTTCTCTCTCTCTCACTCAACTGGGCAGGTGTGTGTGTGTGGTTTGGTTTTGGGGTTGGGAGTAGGGGATGGTTATGTGGAGGGGTAGGAGTGCGTGAGTGGGTTGTGTGTTGGTTGTATGGGAGAGAGGGAGAAGGGGAGAGAGGGGGAGAGAGGGAGAAGATGTGGAAGGAGAAAATGTGTGTTGTGGAATAGAGAGGGAAGAGGGAGGCGCGATGTGAGGGAGGATGTGGGGGTATATCAGTACTATGGTTTCACGTAAGTGGATATGGCGTGGATTCGGAGGGTTTACTGTGAGGGAGAATGGCACGTCCTCACATGAGGGTACTAGGCAAATCCAGGGGATGAATAGAAGTTGTGTGCGAATTAGGCGAAAAAACTATATAATTATTAGGTGGACGTGGTGAATTGGAGAAAGATTGTTCTGTGAAGAAATGCGGAGAAGTTCTGGGCTGGCTGTGAGGAGGATGAGAAGAGAGAGAAGTTGAATGAGAGAAAAAATTTGTACTCAACTTTGATTTTCTATACTATCGTCTAGGCCCTCCTCTCGAGACCATTGGACAAGGTGCTGTTCAAGTGAGTAACTGATCTTCTATGCTCTTCTAAACATAAACCTACGAAAGGATAGGAGATGTTACCGTACCGACTAGCCTCTATCAGAACCAAGGAAAGTTAATGATTGTGGTAGACCTATACTAAGCAGTTCACATTCTGCGTCGCTCTTCTCGGAGAGGAGGAAGGCAAGTTCACACCTCGCCTCATCACCATTTCCGCTATCCACTTACCTACCAATCCACGCCATTCCAGCGCGCCTCACAAAAGCTTGACTAATACTTCCCTATCACAAACCTTAATACCAGCCACAATATATTAGTGCACACCTTTGCGCTACAGTACACCATGAGCGACTCTATGGAACGTGGACGCCTTAAGATCAGATACTCGAAACATTAGTGATAAGTGGTTCTATAACGAAGCCACTAGTAGGTAGAGTAGAGGAGGTTGTCATTTCCACCACTTTAGTCTCACCCTATCCATCTGCGTAGGAGACGCTACAGGAAAGCAAGCAGCAAGCCGAGTGCATGTGCGAGCTGCGAGTCTTAGCGTATCGATTGGCGGAGCCGTACGCAGTGGCGGGACCTCCGCATCTCGATGTTCGCGTTTTGTTCTTTTGAAGACTTTCCAAACTCCTACCGCACACGTTTTCGCTATCAAGAGATACTGCTCAAGGATAAATCGAGGAGGAAGGCTCGCAACTCAACAGATAAACGCAGATAAATGAGGAAAATAATACCTCGGAAGTAAGGGAACAGAAAAAGAAAAGTCGGATACAAATAAAGCTCGAACGCATTAGCAGCTCGTAGAAACCTGGGTGTACCTTAGTTTTAGTAATAGAGAGGCCTATACGGTACAATTGTTGTTCAATTTATGTCTCGAGCAAACGAGACAGTATCAGTTAAACTGTTATATGCGCATTAGGTCCGGCTTTCTTCTCCAGCGCAAGGTGTGCGAACTGAAGTTTTCCTTGAACAGAGTCTTATGTCTGTGACCATGGTTAACTTTAATGCCGTGAAGGCGGTACTAATTAGTCGAAAGTCTAAGGTTTTGATTATTTCGGTTCGGTAATACGCAAATTATTGTCACGAAGCCAAGGCAGTGATAATGGAGCAAGTGAAATGTTTCCGGATACGGTGCATTTATGCTATGTGTTGAGGTTAATTGAGCTTTAATTTGTTAACTTATGGGAATTGGGGTTTCCCAACTTGAATTAATTATTTTGATTTCATTGCATTACATTGATCATTGCAAAACTGGTCGACTCACATGTCAACGATGGCTCCACCAATTCGTTCTGCAACCAGTGACCGTCCTACTAATGAACGGTTCTCATCACATTCTAGCTAGCACGTTTTTACAAGAGCGTTGCCCTTCTTCAATAGCCTCTCCAACTTCAGAATCCGCGATTTTGGCCGCCACGGTTTCGCGGTAAAAGCGAAAAGCAAACCTGAGAGCGCACATGCCAAACGATTTTAGAGTTCGAAAACATACAATTCAAATTCAAACAACGGCGCTGCCGACAACCGAGCTGTTGTAGAGCACAGCTTTCTTCCAATTCCTCTTGGTCGGAAGCTCACTCTGGTCTATGTCAAACCTGCGGCAGCACGGGCAGAGTACATGCAAGAAATGCGCGCAGCACTGGACGCGAAACTCGGTGCGCTCCTCATAAGGATCAATGTGTGTGAAGAGTATGTTGCGCACAAACCACATGGCGGCTCCCTTTCCTGCAAGTGCATTGCGGATGATGCATTGAGCACAGCAGTAACAGACTCCGCAAATCAAGAGCGCTGTTGTGGAGATTGCGGCCCATAAGGTCACTGTGTCTATGCTGTTGCTGATGCTTTCATCGCTAGTCTGAGGCACCGAAGTCACAGTCACGTTTACGGTGGCGACAGAGGAGCTACCGGCGCGGTCAGTGACAGTAAAGCTGAACGCAGTGTACCCGACGATGCCGTCAACAGTCTGCGCAGTGCCGTTCCGGCAGTTGTTGGTCTTGCTTCCCTCTAAGCAGCTCTCAAAGCAGACATATGCAAACTGCTCTCCGGTCACGTACGACCCTTCGGACATGGTTCCAAAATAAAACTCGAAACCTGGCTTCACAAGTGTTGAAGTGGGAGCGTAGCCTATGCAATCGTCAGAAGTGCTCGTCTTGCTCAAGCCAGCGGAAGGAATGTAGAGCACACCAAGGTTGACTTCTTGCAGATACTCCGTGATTGTCAACTTTTCCATGCCAAATTCCTCGCAGGACCCGGAGGTTGTGTCCTGGCTGATGCTGCAGTCCACGTCAAAACCGCGCAGCTTGAGGAGCTTGGACCGTGTCTGAGGAATTATAATCGGGGTCTCCGTCGCCAGAAAAGCAGTCGGCGCATCGTTCTCTGGGCTCACATCGATGTGGATCACTCCGCTTCCCAGGCTCTCGGCGCCGGTGCTATCCTTCACCTTGGCGGTGAAAGTGGCTGGACCACCGTAGATGTTCGCGTTGGTCGGAGTAAAGTAGAAAGAAGTGCCGGTAATTTCGTATGGCGCGTACATCACCTCGCCGTCAGTGGTCAATCGCACCTCGCCACCCACGTCCCCGGGCGAAGCGGACACGCCGGACACGTTGGTGCTCACCTCGACCACGTAGTCGGCGGCGGCGCCGAAGAACTCCTCGTCCAAATCGTACACGGAGATGTTGTTCTGGGTCTGAACGTCCTCCTTGCCTGCAAGCGTCTGCAGGTCTTGCAGGGCTGGAGCGCTGTTGGGAATGCCCGCCTCAAAGTTGGCCTGGATCTGGGCCGCAGTCAGCTCAACGTTGTACACGGCGAATCCCAATACGTCTCCTGGGAATGAGTTAAATCCGCCTGCTGCTGCAGTGTTGATAGAAGACATAACAAATGGATTGGATCCCAACTTGACCTATATATTATTCACCACGAGCAACCACATCACAAAACCATCACCCAGCACCAATCCATCCGCGTCATCCCCCATCCACCCATCCAACAAACCCAAACAAAACAAACAAAACAAGCACCATCGTCAGTGTGCCGCTCTCACGCTCTCTATCCCTCCCATTCTCCCCTCCGCACTCCTCTCGCGACCCCTTCCCCTCACTCCCGGGCCTTGGATAAGTACAACGGCACTACAGTACTTTCAACACTCGTACAACTTCCTATGACGTTCTTGCGATAGCGATTCGTACGTTAAAGCTCGATTACTTTGGCAATAGCGAATTACTAAGGTTTTAATTAGCTAGAGAACCACTAGCGTTAAAAAATGTGATTTACATTGTTAATTTTTCGAATTTTTCGAGTTTTGAAATTCTGAATACTCTCCACGATCGAGCCGCCACAAAGTCTCGGGACGGATCCAAGCGTCGTGCCGTCGATCTTGCTTGAACGTGCGAGAGAGGCCTTGCATGAGCAAAGTTGGATCTCGTACGATGCACTTAGAGCCAAGGTCCTGACGGGTAAGGCAGCTCTAGTGCGCATGCATGAGCAAAGCAGTCAAGCGCGCAGTTGCTCTCGGTTCCGGACTTCAGGCTCAAGGGGCTCAAACTTTGGAAATAGAAAAATGCGAGTACACAAAGGTTTTTAGTCCGTGAAAGTCAGGTACGGTGAAAGGCTTTACCAAGTGCCTATCCAGATTGACGAAAGTCAAGGTCTCACCACTAATAGAAACGCCGGAAAAGGTTTGAAAGTGACCAGAGAGGGGGGGGTGGCTCTTTGTATGTACTACGCTTGCTTGGCTCGACCAAGAGTGGAGCGGGGTTATATAAAGTAGAAAAGTAAAAAGGTGGAGAAAAGAAAAGTGAACAAGAAGAGGGGGCACTTTTGAAACTGACTACTGCGTGGCACTGTTTGGGACATTTTTTTAGACTGCTAGCTAGGAGGTAGTGTAAGGTTAGTTTAGACTCGTCGCGGATGTTTCGAATCCTCTACTTTTTCTTTCCCTTCTCTTTTTCTCTTCACGCCTTCATTTTCTGCCGTTGATCTATCCGGAGCTCCTGGCTTCAATTCTTCCGCTACCGTTTTTTTTTTTTTTTTTTTTTTTTTCGGCGATTGAAGAACGTCGCTTCGGATGCGTTTTTTGCCAAATTCGTCAACATCTTGGCACTTATTTGCTTCCTCGCACCATCTAAAGGGGCTTCGATCATGTCACAAAGCTCTGCGGCGATGCTCACATGGTGGTAGTGCTTCTTGCATTTGTGAATGGCCCATATACCGTCGTTATCCGTGCACACAACGACGCGAACCTTGGAGTCCTCAGAGTTGGCACCGGCCACGGCATCAAGGGAAGCCTGCCCGTTATTCACGATATTTATGAAGTTGTAGGTATCCCACAGGAGCATGTGATTGCTTGTTGGATTGAGCTCGAGTACAACTCCCTTTTTTACTAGAAGTTTGCGAAACTCCTTGAGCAGGTCGTAAATCTCGTTTCCAAGGTCCTCTCCGAGTCTCTGCTTTAGAGTTGTGAGGTCGGTCAGGAACGCAACCCCATGCCCGATTCGCACTTTTGGTTTCTTCATTTCCTCCTTCACACAATCTTCTGTCCAGTGGGCTAAGACCTTTTCAATGCCTTTCACAAGGATATGCATGCTAAGGGCGTATACATCCCGAAGCTCATGAAGCCATGGAAGACCAGGGGGCATTGGTACGGACTCGCCGGCATGGATACGCACCCCGAAATTAGGGTTTTTCCCGCCATTATCTCTACGGAACCACGCAATGATATCTCTGAATATTGTGTGGCAAAGTGCGCATTCTGGCGCACCCATTTCATTGCTCATCCAATCGAAGCCCACGATGGCAGGTGTCTCACTGCCATCTCGGCCGCAAAGTAGACGCTTAAAGCAATCTTTTGTGTGCGCAATGTCGGCTTCATCTGATCCAGAGTGCGCTATGTCGGCTTCATCTGGTAGAGAGGAAAGCATGTTTTTAAAGATCTTGGCCTTCTTTAAAACGTCCGGGAAAAGGAGCTCGAGCTTATCATCCTTCAGATATTTTTTTGCAATCTTTTTCTTAGTCTGCTTGTTCCACTCACCTTTGAGCTTTTCCGCGAGATTTTGGATTCCTTCAGAAGGATATATTATCGCCTTCTCCACTCCGTCGCTCTGACCTAATTGCCGTCGCTGGGTGTTTCGAGGGAAACCTGCGAGGAACGCGTAATGTGGCTGTCGGTACCCGGAGCCGAATTTGTTTCGATCATGGTTGGCGTACCACCAAGGTTCCCAATCCTTCTTCCACCTGCGATGTTCTGTCAGCCAATTTTTGACATCTGGGGTGCTGCGTGCGGTACCCCCAACACCCCACTTCAACGTGCGAAGTACATCCGGATTCAAGGCGTCGTTTATTCCAATCGAGAACTCAATGTAGGATACACCTGCTTTACTGTATCGCGAGAGAACCTGATCCAAGAGGATTGCCAGCACCTCGAGGCGCTGTTCGTAGATGGGGTCTTTCATTGTGAAACGACGTGGATAGAATTCTGGGGTGAAGTTACCACGAAAAAATGAGTTCACTTCAGATGCAGTTGGCTTGTCCCCTTCTGTACCGAGAAACTCAAAACAGTTACGGATCAGTGCCCGCACACCCAATTCTTCAGAACTCATAAGCTCCACAAGATCCTGATTCGCAATCCCGATCACGAGCTGGAACTCTCTTTTCCGCTGGTTGAAGACAATGTACGGCTTGCAGATCTCCTTAATTGATTTCTTGCCTTCGCAGCGGTTTACGAGGTTGCTTTCCAGCAGCATGCATTTGTATTCCTGCCTAATGTCTTTCTGCAGATTGTAAGCAGAGATCCCAAAGGCGTTGCAGAGAACATCAACATCGTAAACGATGTCGTGCGTAAAAAGAGACCAAATGTCGTATTTTTTTGCACGTTCGTCCTTGTTCTTCTCATCTGCCGCTTTCAGCCTCAACTCCAGCTTATCCTGCACACGAATTTCTAGGCGACGCCGCCAAATCTGAGTCATCTCCAACTCCTCTGTCTTTGCTTCTTTGTCCTGTGCTGCTTGTGCTTTGCTCTGACTTCCCGTTGATGCAACGAACTTAAAGAGTTCTTCAGGATTGCAACAAGTGGCTGTCGAGTCCACATTTCCTCGGTTGCCAAGGACTGTGCGGAGAATTTCCTCCCACGTCTTATCTTTTGGTTTGTCGAGGAAAGATTCGTCTAAGCGTTTGGCGAGCGTATCTATGACACGGTCATAAGAGCTCCCACAAGATGAGTTGTTTTCTTTCTTCACGCTGCGCAACGCTTTTGGCAGGTATGTGCACATGATGCGCGTCACCCAAAAGTCTGCCGATCCCATACCCATGAGGTGCGTGTGGAGCTCGGTCAGCTTCGATTTCCGCACCAGGTCAAAGAGCTCGTCATGGGCTTCAGCACGAACTTTCTCGTGCTCCTCAGGGTTGGGCCTTCCCTCTGCTTCAGCATTAACGCCCGACATCCTCTTTCAGCTCTCTCGAGAAGATTCTTCAAAAGCCATTCAGGGACTGGTCGGTGAAGTTCTTGCTTTCATGTTTTCGTTCCAATCTGGACTCACTGTCAGTTGCAGTGGCCTTGAAACGATCACTGATGACGGTTGATGCTGTCTTTGATTGAAAAAAAAGGGGGGGGGCTTATTTCGCGGCTCGTTGTTCCTTGAGTGTTGGTAGCGTTCACATTATTTTTTTTTTTCAAAGAGTTTGTTTAATTTGTGAGACCAGGGTATACCAGGGTACTCAGTAGACGTCGACTTGATATCGAAATCTGAACATTAATAGTTTTTGGCTAAAAGGTTCTTAATCAAAGTGGAGTCTCAATGTGAATTCTACGACTTTTCCAGATCGAATAATCGAGGTCAGATTTTGACAAAAGCTTGCTATGAAAAATCAATTGTGCGATTGGGACTACGTTTTGGTATAATTTTGTTTATTGTTTCAGAAATTATATATTTTTTGGCTTTCTTTTGGGCATGTGAGGCATAAACCCAATGATTTACATAAAAAGAGCTTAAAAGAGTAATGCCAAGCAATGTGAAGCATAAACCCAAAAGAAAACCTTCTCGTGCCAACATACGAAAAGTAAAACGTGCTATCTGAAAACGAGAAAAAATGTACCGGCACTGGATTACTAGTGCGTGCATCGTGTTGCGCTGCATGCGTTCAAGTTCGTGCAAACTAAGTCAACTATCAACATTCAGACACGGCTGGGAACTTGTAACCGTACGACGTACGATCATGTCGATGGATTCCAGAGTCAACAAAACTACAAGTTTCAAGGATTCCAAGGCTGGCAGAAAATGGGTGACTATTTGCCCACATCATGATTTTCCCTGCTTGAACCAATCTGATCCCCAACCAAGGTCTTTCCTAAACAGTCTGAAGGGTCTGCTGATCTGACCTGGGATTGCTGAATTGCCGCAAATGAGTTCCAATGTCATTAACCGTTTAACTTACAGCCCTTAAAAGATGGAATTTTATGGAACAGTCCAAATCATCTGAATTCTGAATTCTGAATTCTGAATTCTGAATTCTGCTGACCTGACCTGCGGCGCAAATGAGTTACAACGTTACATTCCCAATTTTCCCACTTGAACTACATTTCCTT
Source organism: Parietichytrium sp. I65-24A (assembly GCA_012862575.1). Classification (NCBI taxonomy): domain Eukaryota; class Bigyra; order Thraustochytrida; family Thraustochytriidae; genus Parietichytrium; species Parietichytrium sp. I65-24A. The sequence goes on along the minus strand of BLSF01000125.1, from coordinate 27,758 downwards.
ATACCGCCCCTAAGAAAAACTGAACCTGGTTGAATGTTTCGTTCAACTCAATTGCGCGGTGCAACGGCTTACTCTGTGCATAGGCTCTCCAGTAACGCAAAACCTTCGACAGGCGTACTAAGAACTAACGGGTCAGAAGTTCGTGGGAAATCCTGGCTCGGAGTCGGAGTACTAGAATTAGTACTAATAGAAACGTGAATATCACTTCAATATTAGAAAATACTTTTAGTATTTGTAATTATGACCAAATTTTTGGCCAATTCGTGCTGAATCACTTAGGGCTTTACATGGTGAAAAGAAAAATAGCCCAGAGTTTGACGTGCTTGCAAAGAGAAGATGCGACTCGGAGTACTGGGTACTACCGGTACGCACTTCTGACACCCCACCTTCCGATAAGGTTTGTTTACGCTGCACTTCGTGGCTTCAGTTGCGTATGGTACTACTAAGCTGCCATCGGTTCGGGTTTGGGAGTAGGGCTTGGTAATGTAGAGGGGTCCTCACATGGATGGTGCTAGGCAAATCCATGGGATGGTTAGGAGGGTTGTGCGGTTTTTGCGATACGGCTATATGGAGAGTAGGTGGACGTGGTGGATTGGAGAAAGATTGTTGTGAGGAAATGCGGAGAAGTTCTTGGCTGGCTGTGAGGAGGTTGAGGGAGAGAGAGGGAAAAGTTGAATGAGAGGAAGGGAACAGAAAATGAATCAGTAGAAAAGTTTAGGTTAGGTTAGGTTAGTAAATTCATACCCCCTCTTAACGGGGTTGGTCTTAAAACTGACTAAGCTTACTTGACATACTTGCTAACTCAGTTGTAAACATAGCCCATCAGCTTAGGGATGCTTATCAATGCTTACTGGTAGCTAGTCTCACTGGCCATGTTCGTTCCCGCGCGTTCTGAGAACGGTCCAGTCAGGCTCAGCAGTCTACTACTAGCTACAGGCAGTATGCAGTGTTAATAAAAGTGTAATCTAGACGGCACACGCGCGCACACGCACGCACACGCAGTGCACATCGTAAAGAACATACACAGATACAGGACACAGAGCGGTTTGAACAGTGGAGGCTGTGGATGTCATAGGTGTCGTTGTTCGTGATCGAAGCGTTCTGGAAGTTCTGGAGGCTGATACAGCGCAAGTGAAGCCACGAAGTGCAGCGTAAACAAACCCCATCGGAAGGTGCGTGGATACAGCGAAGAAAGATGGGAAGGTACCAAGACCGGTATATTTGTGGCGTCAAGTCGAGGTTCTGGTGTGTGAGCTCGTTGGGCGAAGGACTAAACGCTCTCGACCGACATGTAGCCGTGCGGTAAGTGAGGTAACGTCCGTCAGCTGAGTGAAAGAGCCGGGCAACTTGATTTTCTGACGCTGCCTTTCCTTTCACGCACAGGTTTGACGCTTATTGCCTGGGGCAAGATGGAGCCATCAAGGTGGCCGTGGCGCTCCATGGAAACAAAACGCTTCAACAATTAAGGTACGTCGTGCATGCGCTGAGCGTTGCTGGGGCAACTGAGCTATTACGTGTGACCTTGACACCGGTTTGGTGAAAATGTTTCATACCTTACTAAACGTGTTCGGACTTTGTGGCTGACGACTTCATGTGTTTTTGTAATGAAATAGTCTTTTCTCTAACGAGATTGGCGATGAAGGAGCATCAGCGATCGGCCGCGCGTTGGAGAAGAACACTGCGCTGACCTCGTTGGTGTACGTGTGACTTTGGCACGGCCTATGCGTTAAAACGTTCACTATATTCCTTGACTTCGTTCGTGCGTTCGCGCTTTGCGGCTGACGACTTCTTTTCTTGATATCATAAATAGACTTGCTGAAAATAGAATTGGTGATGGAGGAGCATCAGCGATCGGTCGCGCGTTGGAGAAAAACACTGCGCTGACTACATTGGAGTACGTGTGACTTTGACACCGGTTTGGTTTCGTACCTTGCTGAACTTTCTTGGGCTTGATGGCTGACGACTTCATGTGTTTTTGTAATGAAATAGTCTTTCTTGGAATCGAATTGGCGCTGAAGGAGCATCAGCAATCGGTCGCGCGTTGGAGAAGAACACTGCGCTGACTTTGTTGAAGTACGTGTGACTTTGACACCGGTTTGGTGAAAGAGATTGGTCTCTTGCGGAAGTTTCTCGGACTTGGAGGCTGACGACTTCATGTGTTTTTGTAATGAAATAGTCTTTATTGGAATCGAATTGGCGCTGAAGGAGCATCAGCAATCGGTCGCGCGTTGGAGAAGAACACTGCGCTGAC
>BLSF01000125.1:0-24693 GCA_012862575.1 Parietichytrium sp. I65-24A | reverse complement strand
TGGAGAAGAACACTGCGCTGACTTGGTTGAAGTACGTGTGACTTTGACACCGGTTTGGTGAAAGAGATTGGTCTCTTGCGGAACTTTCTCGGACTTATGGTCTGACGACTTTATGCCTCTTTGCAATGAAATAGTCTTCGTGATAACAAGATTGGCGATGAAGGAGCATCAGCGATCGGCCGCGCGTTGGAGAAGAACACTGCGCTGACTACATTGTTGTACGTGTGACTTTGAAACCGGTTTGGTGAGAGCTAAACTTTCTCGGACTTATGGTCTGACGACTTTATGCCTCTTTGCAATGGAATAGTCTTTGTGATAACAAGATTGGCGCTGAAGGGGCATCAGCGATCGGTCGCGCGTTGGAGAAGAACACTGCGCTGACTTGGTTGAAGTACGTGTGACGTTGACACCGGCTTGGTGAAAAAGCTGATTACCTTGCTTAACTTTCTTGGACTTATGGTCTGACGACTTTATGCCTCTTTGCAATGGAATAGTCTTTGTGATAACAAGATTGGCGATGAAGGAGGATCAGCGATCGGCCGCGCGCTGGAAAGAAACACCGCGCTGACGTCATTAGGGTACGTGTGAAACCAGAACTGCAACAGGGCTATCCGTTTTCAGCTCTTCCCAGCGCCAAGCACGTCAAGCATCGAGGGAATGGACACCATTTCGATCTTTGGAAACTTTCCGTTCAAGAACACTTTCTACATACCGAGAACCAATCTCACTCTAGATAGCAAGGAGCAAAAGAAGGGTCTGAAGTTCCCAGAACGAGAAGCTCACAGCTACGAGGTCTATCTCAAAATTCCACTGGCAAAAGAAGAAAGGGGCAAAATTTTGAGCCTCATTCTTAGCCTGTTCGCGACTTCCCAGCACCTTGTTATCGTCGAGGATGGTCTCCTCGATTATCTCCAGAGTGACAACTTCTCTGCTGAGTTCGTTGATCAGGAAGCATGGACAGTACCAGACATTCGCTTCTTTCTCCCGGAGCTGCAAGCTTTCTTGCTCTCCGCAGAGGAAAAATAAATCCGAGGTAGTGCAACAGTTCATCTGCTTCAGGATGGCTGTCGCCAACTACCTTGTTGAGCTCTGCCACGGTTCGAAAAGCAAGGCTCAAGCTCTAAAACTCGCGGCGGACAAACGCGTGCGAGTTTCTTTGCGAGCTCCAACCGTATCGAGGACTTCATGGTCCACGACAACTTCGGCGACAGACTTGCGCTCGCGCACAAAGACTTCCACTTTACATGGCCCTACTCTTCCACTGGAAATAATCTCACGCCGACTCTGAATCAATCCAGTTATAATTGCTGACCAACAAAAGTTATTCTCACGTGAACTTTACTTTTTTTCCTTGGTTGTGAACTGTCAGACTGGCTCTGGCAGTCACCCAGGCAGGCGCAACTCGCGAAGATGAACTTCAACATCTGCAAACGCAATGACAGGCGCAACTCTTAAGGGCGAAGAAGACCGCCGAAGGCTGGCGCACTTTGGCTTGTTTACTAGTAAAAAATAGTTGTAGGTCAGAAGCATAACTCTCGCCAAGCCCCGAGGAAAACAGACAGACACACGAGTGCCACGACGCCTGTAATGGCTCCACCATCTCCTACTAATGAACGGTTGTCATCACATTCTAGCTAGAGCACGGTTTTACAAGGGCTTTGTCCTTCTTCAATAGCCTCTCCAATTTCACAATCCGCGTATTTGGCCGCCACGGTCTTGCTTTAAAAGCAAAAAGCAGACCTGAGAGCGCACATGCCAAACGATTTAAGAGTTCGAAAACATACAATTCAAATTGAAACAACGGGGCTGCCGACAACCGAGCTGTTGTAGAGCACAGCTTTCTTCCAATTCCTCTTGGTCGGAAGCTCACTCTGGTCTATGTCAAACCTGCGGCAGCACGGACAGAGGACATGCAAGAGATGCGCACAGCACTGGACGCGAAACTCGGGGCGCTCCTCATAAGGATCAATGTGTGTGAAGAGTATGTTGCGCACAAACCACATGGCGGCTCCCTTTCCTGCAAGTGCATTGCGGATGATGCATTGAGCACAGCAGTAACAGACTCCGCAAATCAAGAGCGCTGTTGCGGAGATTGCGGCCCAGAAGCTCACTGATTTGTCCATGCTGTTGCTGCTGCTTTCGTCGCTAGTCTGAGGCACCGAAGTCACAGTCACGTTTACGGTGGCGACAGAGGAGCTACCAGCGCGGTCAGTGACAGTAAAGCTGAACGCAGTGTACCCGACAATGCCGTCAACATTCTGCGCAGTGCCGTTCCGGCAGTTGTTGGTCTTGCTTCCCTCTAAGCAGCTCTCAAAGCAGACATATGCAAACTGCTCTCCGGTCACGTACGACCCTTCGGACATGGTTGCAAAATAAAACTCGAAACCTGGCTTCACAAGTGTTGAGCTGGGAGCGTAGCCTATGCAATCGTCAGAAGTGCTCGTCCTGCTCAAGCCAGCGGAAGGAATGTAGAGCACACCAAGGTTGACTTCCTGCAGATACTCGGTGATTGTCAACTTTTCCATGCCAAATTCCTCGCAGGACCCGGAGGTAGTGTCCTGGCTGATGCTGCAGTCCACGTCAAAACCGCGCAGCTTGAGGAGCTTGGACCGTGTCTGAGGAATTAAAATCGGGGTCTCCGTTGTGAGAATTGCAGTTGGCGCATCGTTCTCTGGGCTCACATCGATGTGGATCACTCCCCTTCCCGCACTCTCAGCGCCGGCACTATCCTTCACCTTGGCGGTGAACGTGGCTGGACCACCGTAGGAGTTCGCATTCGTCGGCTCAAAGTAGAATGAAGTGCCGGTAATTTCGTATGGCGCATACACCACCTCACCATCAGGGGTCAATCGCACCTCGCCACCCACATCCCCGAGCGAAGCGGACACGTAAGAGAGGTTGGTGCTCACCTCGACGACGTAGTCGGCGGCGGCGCCAAAGAACCGCTCGTCAAAGTCGTAGACGGAGATGGTGTTCTGGGTCTGAGTGTCCTCCTCGCCTGCAAGCGTCTGAACATTTGGCATTACTGGAGTGCTATTTGGAATGCCCGCCTCAAAGTTGGCCTGAAGCTGGGCATCACTGAGCTGCATGTTGTACATGGCGAATCCCAGAATGTCTCCTGGGAATGAGTTAAATCCGCCTGCTGCTGCTGTGTTGGCAGAAGACATAACAAATGGATTGGATCCCAACTTGACCTATGATATTATTCACCACGAGCAACCGCATCACAAAACCATCACCCAGCACCAATCCATCCGCGCCATCCCCATCCACCCAACCCATCCAACAAACCCAAACAAAACAAACAAAAAAAGCACCATCGTCAGTGCACCGCTCTCTCTCCCTCCCATCCTCCCCTCCGCACTCCTCTCACGGCCACTTGCCCTCCCTCCTCTCCCCATTCCCCCCTCCTTTCCGTCCTTCCCTCCATCCCTCCACCCGCGCTCAGTGCTCCCCGCGGAGAGGGACGGAGGGGGAGAGAGAGAGAGAGAGATAGGGATGGCGGTGGCGGAGGGAGAGAGGGAGGTGGGGCTGCGGAGGGGAGGCGGCGTGGCTTGTGGGCAACAAATATTAACTCAACTTACCGTGTGGGTGGAGGTCCAAGTAGATGGTGCAATAAAGGCGCCGTATCCTATTCTGGCTGAAGACTCTTCGGAGAATGCTCCCGAGGCTTCGGTGACATAGATCTTCATCATAATACCACTGGCTCTATTTATGACACTTGTTGCCTCAAAGGCTATGTGATAGACTTTCCCTGACTCCAGAGGAGAAGCATCAAGAGTCACTTGAAAGCATGAAGACTCACTTCGTCTATACTCAAATGAAAAATTCTTCTTTCCTGCTCCATGGTTGTACGTCAATTGCGCGTCAAAGTCGTTGGTTCCGCATTCCCAGTTAGAACTACTCGAAGTGAGCTCGTCTTTCCCAATTTCAAAGAGTACCAAATTTTTATCCTCTTCAGTCAAATCCCCAGTCTTGACCCAAAACTCCAAAGTCAAAACACGCGACAGTTCAAGTCCCGAGATATTACTCGCTGACTGGGCAAACTCATACTCTGGATACGTCAAGCCAGTGTTCTGCCTCAACCCGGAAAAATGCACTCCATTATGCGCCTTCCGGTACGTCAGCACGGACGAATTCACCGTCTCCACAATCTGCGGGCACTTGTACGTCACATCACTTATCGACTCCGAATCAGCCGCATACCTTGTCGCATTATACGTCATTGCGCCCAACGTCTCAAACCCAGGCTCCGGCGCAAAGCTCGCTCCCGCACATTCCTCCTGTCGAAACCAGTACAGCGCCATCAGCCCCTCAGTCTCACGCTCTCCATTCGCAAGCACCGCAAGCACCGCCAAAATCGCAGCAATCTTCAAGCTTCGCAACATTCTGCGCCTGCTGGCCCAGACGATCTGTCCTCGCTGCGCTCAAACAGCTCAAACAGTTCAAACAGCGCAAATAACTCAAATGCCAATCTCCAAGTGGCAAATGGCGAGTATTGGCAAGTCACGGTGGCAAGTATTGGCAAGTATTGGCAAGTGGCGAGTTGGCGATACTTGGCGATTAACGATGCGCTGATCTTGCCGCGTTGCGAGAGACAAGCGTTCCGCAGAGAGGCGCAGAAAGAATCTCTGCTTACTGCTTACTGCTTACTGCTTACTGCTTACTGCTTGCGCGTACCCATCCGCGTACGCGCGCCCTCTCTCTCTCTCTCTCACTCTCTCTCCTTCTTCCACTTCTTACATTCCTCCTCAATTACATTATATACTAACGGGGGATAGAACTGCTAGATCCCCCGGGACAGAAGTGCGTGCTTTGCATTCTTTACCTTCCACGAAAGTGAACATGAACAACAGTGAGCAGTTGTAACCCCTGCTTAGTGTGTGTGCGTGCTTTGAGAATTTTGAGAAAGTGGAATTTGGAAGAAAAGACCATATGAAGGGTTATGGTTTGGAATAGCTAGCTGGCGCTCTACTTAGCGCACCATTGGATCGAGCATAGTTAAATCATCAGAGTCTCGATATTCATATGTATACACTGTGCTATAGCCAGCTACTAGTAGAGAGTAGCTAGCTAGCTGTTTGTGTTCCATTTCGATGGACTCGGAATGGCAGACTCCAACGAGCAAGGAGTCTCAGAGAACAAGGAATTAGTCCCCAAATCGTTTGGTCGTTCTTGCTCTCGCTCTCTTGGTTCTGTTGGAGACCTTGCTTTTGTTGGGCGCTTTGCGATTCCTTCTTCCTCTTCTCACATTCCTCCTTCTCTCTACCCTGGTACCCTCCTCTCAGAGAGGAGAAGGCCTGCAGAGAATTACAATAGTAAACTCCTCACCTTCTACCATTTCCGATAATAAGTTTGCTAACCTAACCCGTCCACACCTCCTCACTCTTAAAAACTCCGCTATGCCTTGTCTAGCTCAAACCGTACCACCACCCGAAACTTATAGTGCACACCTCGTCGAAGTACCGTACTTTTTGTACCGTGACGTGTCGTGAATGAAAGAACAGGTTAAATGTTACCGAAAACGGCGCATTTGCGTTTAGGTTGGTAATGGTTGGTAGGTTATTTGGGTGAGTGATGAGTCGATTGGATTTGTAATCCTCAAATATCCTCAAAATCAGATGTGAACTCACTGTCAGCAACTTCAAATAAAACAGAAGATCTGAACTGTGAACTGTAAACTGTGAACTGTAAACTGTGAACTGTGAATTGTGAACTGTGAACTGTGAACTGTGAACTGTGAACTGTGAACTGTGAACTTTGAACTCTGTGGTGTAAGCCGACGGATAAGAAGAAGGCATTGCGAGGACACTTTGTCAGGTCTAGCGCCAGTCGTGAATTGTTGTTGTGGCCGAATCGAGCAGACTTGCTGAGGAAACTTCACGGAGCGCGGCTGTCAGTTGGTCGGGCCGAGCGAGGAGAGCGACAATGAGCTCGACGCTGCGGAAAGAGGACAGTGTCTATGTGGTCCTGCGTGTCATAACCAACATTGTGAAGGTTGGCACGACATATTGCACGGAACTCGGCCGCGACGAGCTGACAGAGGTGGTGGAAGCCTTTGACAACGAGCGAGCGGCCCAAGAGTGTTGTTTGGACAGGAATATGAACTCAACGTTCACCGCAGGCGGGATGCCAGAGAGTATCTACCATAATTCAGCTCTGGTGTTTGAGAAGTACGATTGCGAGTCGACGGACCTTTCCTGTCTCCGTGAGCGTGATCCAGAACAAATTCTTTTCTACAATTCTGATCACTTGCTCACGCGGGAGTCACTAAAGAGTGTGCCGCTCGAGGATCTTAGACGCTACAACACAGAGCTTGCCCAAAACATCAAAGAATGTGAGCATAGTGACCAAGTGGCGTACACGTACCCGCGATTTGTGGTCCAAGAGCTGAACATGAAGACAAACTATTCGAGACCAGAGGGCGAGGACCCAAACTGAGGCTCAGAGGTTGAAGACGCGTGAATCCAAATTCCAAACTCCAAGCTGTGCATGCGAATGGGCCATAGAGTCTTCTCGAAAAATTAATCCCTTCGGATTCATTTTCCTACTTTAGTTTCTTTTCTTTCTTTCTTGTCTTTCTTGTCTTTCTTTCTTTCTTTCTTTCTTTCTTTCTTTCGTTGCATTTGCAGTTCATCTTCCAGCAAGAGTCAGGCTTACTCGGTACATAGGCTCTTGAGTAGCCAGGCGTACTTAATCGCCTAACGGGAGGATCGGATTCTTGCGGCAGCTCTCTTCCTCTCCAACTTGCCAAGCAGAAGAGTTGGACGCACCTTCGCCGTACAGTTTCCACTTGCTGAGTGATTAGCGAATGTGGTCTCATTTCTGAAACACAACAATCACAACTTCACCAGAAACGGGTCCTTATTCCCCCTGCAGTTTCAATCATTTTGTCATGGAGCCACGAATGCCTTCCTAAACAAACTCTACCGGAAGGTGGGGTGTATTTTCGGGTTTCGATTTTTATTCACGTATGTTTTACCTATGGTGAAACAGCTGAATGAGCTTTTGACCAGGAGAACTCGGAGAGTAGGAAACAAGTGTGGGCCTTGTCATCGTGTGAATCGGTCAAGCGGTTGAATAGATATGAAGGTTCAAAGATACTTATATTCTCGCGAAAATGTCGCTGGGCGAAAGACTATCTGCAGAATGGCGAGAGCTCCAAAAGCTTTTCTCGTGTGCATCTCGAATCCAGAAATGTGAGTAATAGGCTTTGAGAGATTGCTATTTTGATTTTGAAAATGGAAGGGCCTTGGTGGTTTTTTATCTTTTGCGTGGTCGGACAACAGCGAAAGAGCGATTGAAGCAAATATCCACATCTTTGAGGACTTGCCGGGCGCTAGGCCTATTTTCTCAATTGCTCGATTCCTTGGTAGGAACTTGGCGATTAAATTTTCGCGCCGCATTGCATGTGACCCTGCCACAGCTGTTGCCCGGCACCGAGACCGTGTTGGCTCGCCCGCAATACGGGCACGGGTACGCAAATCGGCTCGCGTTTTCCTTGTTCTCCTCAACCGTCTTCACGACTTGCGCTTTGAGCAGCTCCAGCGCCGGATCAACGATTTTAAGGTTGACTTTTCGGGCCGCATTGCACTGGACCCTGCCACAGCTGTTTCCCGGCACCGAGACGGTGTTGGCTCGCCCGCAATATGGGCATGGGTACGCAAATCGGCCCCCGTTTTCCTTCGTGCCCTCCTCCATTTTAATGACTCACGCTTCGTCAATGTCTGGTACTCAGTTCACCTATTGCCGCCTCATTTGTGGTCGTTTGGAGATTGCCAAGGTCAGTACTCACGGACACTTCTCGTCTCGAAGATGTGGAGAACGTATACTCGAGTACATGGATTGACGCTCTCTTCTCAAGTAGTTCGATTGTCGAACGTGTGTGGAACGTCCCGGTAGGACTTACTAAGTAGTACGTACGTGTACACTCGACGCGAAGTTATGAGTGACGGTAAAGACTTTCCCAACCGTACTCTGGCGCTAATAGAAATGAGAGGACTTTGCCTCACCAGTTCACATTGGATCTGCTGGACACCTTGCTTTCGTTGGGCGCATTTTGTTTATGTGTTTCTTGTGATACGAACGAGATCTCCGTCTCAGAAGCTGCTATTGTGCCGGTCCTAAAGTGTGGGAGGCATGCTGCTCTGTCTTCTCTGTCGACCGCCCAGGCGTCACGATGCCTTACTCGATCATAGTGCAAACACCTTTTGCACGTGCTCCCACGCTGGAACAAAGAGCTGTTCAACGCACTTGTCATACTTTCACGAAAGAGTCGGACTCCACTGTCTGACAATGTCTGACAAGATATAATGTGAGATGTGAGACTTACAACTCGCTCAAGTTTTGATTGCTGACGCAACCTGTTGTTGTGGCGTTGCGACTATTCCGTTTCCACTCGATGTTGCTAGCCTCGTTGTGCAGTTGTTCGTCCTGACAGTCGGCCTGGAGGTTGAGAGACGCGTGCACCCACAGATGAGATTGGCCAGCACGGCGAGCAATCGCGAGATTGAATTTCAGGGTTGCTTCGCACGCGTTTTGGCGCGAGCTGGCTGCGAGTTCCCTCTTTTGACTGCTCCAAGTATGGCAGGCAGGCAAGGGTTGCCGCTCGGAACTGACTCTTCCAGTTTGATTGTGTGCAATAGAATGAACTTAGAGCTTGTGGTACTTATGCCCATTCGCTCAGGAGGAAGAGATGTCAGTAAGCTTACGAGTACACTCACGTTCCATGTCAGTACTCGTAACGCGAGTCTCCCAGTCCTAGGGAGGAACGATCCAGAGATTGGCTGAATTGGCTGCGACACATAATTCGGGCCGATGCAGTGCCAAACATAGGAAGGAGTCGTTAGTAAAGGGTGTAGTTCAGGTATGGGCAAAACCGAAATGCAGCAAAGAGCAGATCAGAGCAAATCAGAGCATTGCGTGGACGGGCCCTGAAGAGCAAAGTCGTACAAGTCTTCGAACTCGTTGTGAGCGACTTGCAAAAGCAATATCGTAGCCAAGTCTCATAGTGTCCTGGTGGTGAGTATTTTCTTCTGGCCAACCATCCCTCGTCAGAAATAGCGGCAGTTCATCTTCCAAGAATAATTTCTTCACTTTGCAGAAGACATCTTTGCAGCCGAAGCAGCCGTGGCTGTAATTTTTTTTCGCTCCAGCCAGTTCGTCGAAGAAGGTTAACATTGGCGTGCTCAATCTGAGCTGGTGTTCATAGGAGATAGAAAAGACAAGGTATGCCGCCCGCCAACAACTCAACTCTGGACAGCAATGGGATTTCAGGCAATGATCAGGAGAATTGAAAAGGTGCCCTTCTGGGAGATCTTGCTGGCCGTGTTGCTTTTGTGTGTCTGGCCACTAAGTGACGGGAGGCAAGCGGTGGGGAGGGGAGATCAAGAATTGCGCAACCAAGCGAACCAATGCAGCAATCCAACTTACCTTCGAGATGACGCTCCCATAGCGGAGGAATCGTCAATGAAGCGGACAGTAGAGAGCAGCAGTCCTATTCAGCACAAAAGGAATCGGTGGAGTGTGAAGATCCGGTCAAAGATGGCGGGTCCGAAGCGATGGCTGCGATTGGGAAGTGCAAAAATGAATAGGTACAGCCGACGATGGGGACGCAAATTTCGACGGGTGTTGCAACAATCGCCGGACCAGGTTTCTGACGAGCTCCATTTCAGCGATCCGATTTGAGCCGGATGGGGTCTGCTGCCGAGGATTCTCGAGGGTGCAAACATGTGCTTGTCGCATGCCATGATCGACTTTGCGTGAGAGAAGCCGTTGCCCGTATTGAATCTCTCCTTTCAATCACCACTGTTGCACTTGCGATCGCCGCATTCACTTTCGATGTGAGTGGCCGTGGTGGTCCAGACGCAGATCAAACCCCACCCACGGCGGCAGCTGCGGGTGTCGAGGGATTGTTAGGGGCGTTGGAGGACGGGGAGATCGCGGTGCACTTGGAGCACGCTGCGGTGTTGCGATTTTGGCTGCAAGTGCTTCAGGCAGTCTCGCGATTCTTTCTCTTGGCGGAAGAGGTGGTCCTGGAGGCGATGGTGGTGATGGTGGTGCCGGTGTTCTAGGATGCAGGAGGACAAGGTGGTATCTGCAGCGCTCATTCTCTTCATCTTTGCAGGATACAAGCTCAAGATCTCCCGCAGCAGCAAAGCCGTCGAAACAAAGCATGAAATTCAGCCATCAGTTTGAGTAAACGATCCGTCAGACACATCCCTCGCTGGTCCAGCTCTGAATGAAAGAAGTATATGGCAAAACATTACCTAACCAAATGTTCTCTCAACTCTGTTCGACCTCCCAAACAGCCAAGCAGATACAAGTAGTCTTGTCCTACTCCTTCATCCTTCATTGCAAATCAGTTGTCGTGTTTCTTGGTCCTCTTTAGGAAGTGGAAGAATTCCTTTCGTCGAGTTCCTTTGCAAACCGGCGTCTATGATCCGTGGGAAGAAACTCTGTATGCTTTTGGTCGTCCACTTTGATGGGTGCGATCACAATATTTCCGGAAAGGAACCCATCGATAGCAGCATGCATACAGAATAGAGTCAAATAGAGATGGTCCGTTCGCGCAGATCTTTGTGGTTTTGTGGCAAAAGAATCAGGCATACCGACAAGGTTGAAGCGTACCGCGCCAGGCGCAAAACGGCTTCCATATCGGAGAAAGACGTTTTGGGAAATTCACGGCTTGAGCGGTGATTTTAAACGTTGAAACTACAAAATCAAACAAAGGTTACTCTAAGTTACGCTAGTAGTCAAATGAGTTGACTGTACGTGTACACATACACATACCTAGTACACTTAGCACATGAAGTCAAAAGTACGGTACTTCAACTCTTGTCTGAAATCGCTGAAATCCGTGTTGACAGTGAAGAAGATGTGCCACAAATAGCCTGAGCCTTAGCTGCCAGGGCTGACGGGCTCAAAACTGGAACTTAGAACTTGTATTCTTGTGGAAAGTTTACAAAAGAAAAAGAGTAAGTACTCAGTACCAGATACTGCTGCTCACTATCCTTAGCGAAGTTCACGGCTCAAGATTGCCAGTCCAACTCCAAGTCAACGGGTGTCAAAGGATGTCAAAGGTGTCAAAGGATACTAATTGCAAGACTACTCAAGTTTAGTAGCGCTCGTTCAATCGGATCGCTGGAACTTTCATGCGTTGAAGTGTGAGGTGAAATTGGTTTTACTCACAGGCAATGCCAGTACCGGTACTGACAGTGAGTACCGTACGCAATGGCACTCAGGTGGTGTGAGTCCTGCAACTTTTCGACATTCCACAATTCACTCCCAAGTGAGGTTGTAAGAATCGCCACAACTACAAACTGCGTTGATCTGCGTTGACTGCGAAGAAGCAGATCTCAATACTGGCGCCAGCAAGTCACTGCGAGGATTACGGTACGCATTAGCACAGACCTAGTACACGTAACTTCCTTGCATCGCCAGACAGGTTGGGTTGTAGGAGCATGTAGGAGCACTCAGGTACCGGTACGTACAGCGGTACACACTTCCAAGGTTTAAATTATTATTTCAAAACTGCGCAATAAGATTACGACTAGAGTAAAGTGCCTCTCCTGAGTAGGAACAGCGGTCTGGATCGATCGATCTTGGAAACAAGCCAAAGTCACGTTGCGCCCGCCTTCGGCGGTCTTCTTCGTGCTTGACAGTTGCGGATACCTCACGGCAGCTCTATTCCTCTCTATAGAATGCTTCGTGGAGGTGTCTTCGCTGCAGAGTTTCCACATGCTGGGGGATTGACTATCGATTTGGCTAATTAGCAAATGTGGTGAGAATAAGAATACGAATCGAGTGAAGCCTCAGCACGCTGCAGTCCGGAAACTCCATCTGAATATCGACCCGACTAGGTTGCAACCAAACAGCTCCCAAGATGAGACTCGGCATCAGTGCGTGCGTGGCATTCGCAGGCCTGATTCAGACCGCCACCGGCCTCGAAGGACTTGCGTGGGTCACATACAGCGATGAAGAGTGCAAAAATTCTCAGAAGGGCAGTGTGAGTATATACAGTTTGTACAATGTCTGCCTGAGACGCTATTGGGATTCTTGGGATGACATCCCATCTTACGCTAACGCTGCCGTTGAGACATCATCTGAAGTTGAATACTATGCATACTTTGAAGATGAAAATTGCGAGACATTGGCTACATCAAATCATAGTCGTGGTAATGACTTTAACTTTAGAGGAACTTTGCCCATAGATACCTCATGCCACACTTGGAAAGGCGGCTCTGGCAAATTCGAGTTCAAGACATTTGACATGTCAAAGTCTGTATTTTACCGGGAAAAGCAAGTATACTCTGGAGAATTTAACGTCTCGCGCGAAGAGTGGTGTGACAAGGCTCGCATCACCACGACCGAGCTTATTGATCCCGAGCTCTTCTCTGAGAGCCGCTTTCTGATATTCCCTGGTTGCTATTTGCAGACAGACTACAACGTACTTCTCAAAGAAGACGGGTCCTTTTCAGTGCACAATCGTTCTGACACAACCTGCTCTGGTTCTCCGATCGAAGAGACTTGCTTGCCGATGGTTACAAGGGATGGTTACGTCCAAATTCTCAGCGGATCGGAGCTAAAATGGACATTCAAAAACGTTGATATGGAGTATTTTATCAACCTTGATGTTTGGGGAATGTCCTCAGAGACTGCTGCTGCCATCGGGTTTGGTGTATCTGCAGCACTCATTCTGTTCGTCTTTGCAGGATTCAAGCTCAAGATCTCCCGCAGCAGCAAAGCCGTCGAAACAAAGAATGAAATTCAGCCATCAGTTTGAGAAAACGATCCGTCAGATCCGTCCCTCGCTGGTCCAGCTCTGAATGAAAGAAGTAAATGGCAAAACATTACCTAATCAAATGTTCTCTGAACTCTGTTCGACCTCCCAAACAGCCAAGCAGATACAAGTAGTTATGTTTTACTCCTTCACCCTTCATTGCAAATCAGTTGTCGTGTTTCTTGGTCCTCTTTAGGAAGTGGAAGAATTCCTTTCGTCGAGTTCGTTTACAAACCCGCGTCTATGATCCGTGGGAACAAACTCGTCCACGTTGATAAAGCTCAGCAGCCAGGCGACACGGCAACGCGTGGAGGCCATCACCAAATCCACATCCGCACGTTGGAAAGATCACAATAAGAATCCTTGTTTGCTCAGCTCGAACGCAGCATGCAACACAAGGTGAATCATCTGATGCGTCCACATGCGATCGTAGCTACTGACAGCACTGCCTCCAGCAACAGCGTCCCCGGATAACAAAAAGTTCGCACCAAGTTGTGTCTTTGCCGTGCGACCACGAGTGAAAAAAACACAGCGCGCCAGGGTACTTGTTTCTTGCCACAAGCTTGGTTGCAAGCGCTGTGGTGGATTTGAACTGAACCGGGAGAAGTCCTGCTTGCTGTCCTTCCAAGATGGACGCAAGGTCGAGCGCTCGACTTTTCGTCTCGAAGATGTGGATGGAGTACCAATCTACAGCGTCACTCTTCTCGAGTAGTTTGAGTCTCGGATATCTCGGATAGATTGTCAAAATTTGTCAAACGTGTGTGGAATGTCCCGGTAGGACTTGGTGTGTACGTGTACGTGTCACTTTTCATAAGACTGTCATAATTTCGGGGCTATCTGACCCCAACGAACAAGGAGCTCTACAGTACAGAGCAAGGAGCTCAGGGAACAAGGAATCTCAAAGAACAAGGAATTCGTCCACCAAATTATTGGGAGCCGAAGGTTGGCGCACTTTTGACTTACGAGTGAGAAATGGGCCGCTGGCACACGGAACATCACGCCACCCTCGAGACGTTGCCCATCGGTCGAATACTCACTGTCAGATCGACAGTACTCAGTACCGGCGCCGTACCGCGCCAGGCGCAAAACGGCTTCCATATCGGAGAAAGATGTTTTTGGGGTATTCTTTTTCTTATTTGAACTTTCCACAAGATTACAAGTCAAAATCAAAATTCTAACTTCTGAGTCCCAGTTTTGAGCCCGTCAGCCATGGCAGCTAAGGCTCAGGCTATTTGTGGCACATCTTCTTCAACACGGATTTGGAGAGGCACTTTACTCTAGTCGTATTGCGCAGTTTTGAAATAATAATTTAAACCTTGGAAGTTTGTACCGCTGTACGTACCGGTACCCGAGTGCTCCTACAACCCAACCTGTCTGGCGATGGCAGGAAGTTACGTGTACTAGGCCTGTGCTAATGCGTACCGTAATCCTCGCAGTAACTTGCTGGCGCCAGTATTGAGATCTGCTTCTTCGCAGTCAACGCAGATCAACGCAGTTTGTAGTTGTGGCGATTCTTACAACCTCACTTGGGAGTAAGTTGTGGAATGTGGAAAAGTTGCAGGACTCACAGCCCACCCGAGTGAAATTCACGGCTTGAGCGGTGATTTTAAACGTTGGAACTACAAAATCAAACAAAGGTTACTCTAAGTTGCTCTAGTAGTCAAATGAGTTGACTGTACGTGTACACATACACATACCTAGTACACTACTGGCACTGTCGAAAGTACGGTACTTCAACTCATGTCTGAAATCGCTGAAATCCGTGTTGACAGTGAAGAAGATGTGCCACAAATAGCCTGAGCCTTAGCTGCCAGGGCTGACGGGCTCAAAACTGGAACTTAGAACTTGTATTCTTGTGGAAAGTTTACAAAAGAAAAAGAGTAAGTACTCAGTACCAGATACTGCTGCTCACTATCCTTAGCGAAGTTCACGGCTCAAGATTGCCAGTCCAACTCCAAGTCAACGGGTGTCAAAGGATGTCAAAGGTGTCAAAGGATACTAATTGCAAGACTACTCAAGTTTAGTAGCGCTCGTTCAATCGGATCGCTGGAACTTTCATGCGTTGACGTGTGAGGTGAATTGGTTTTACTCACAGGCAATGCCAGTACTGACAGTGAGTACCGTACACGATGGGACTCGGGTGGACTTTGAGTTCTGTAACATTTCCACATTCCACAATTCACTCCCAAGTGAGGTTGTAAGAATCGCCACAACTACAAACTGCGTTGATCTGCGTTGACTGCGAAGAAGCAGATCTCAATACTGGCGCCAGCAAGTTACTGCGAGGATTACGGTACACATTAGCACCAGCTTAGTACACGTAACTTCCTGCCATCGCCAGACAGGTTGGGTTGTAGGAGCACTCGGGTACCGGTACGTACAGCGGTACACACTTCCAAGGTTTAAATTATTGTTTCAAAACTGCGCAATACGACTAGAGTAAAGTGCCTCTCCTGAGTAGGAACAGCGGTCTGGATCGATCGATCTTGGAAACAAGCCAAAGTCACGTTGCGCCCGCCTTCGGCGGTCTTCTTCGTGCTTGACAGTTGCGGATACCTCACGGCAGCTCTATTCCTCTCTATAGAATGCTTCGTGGAGGTGTCTTCGCTGCAGAGTTTCCACATGCTGGGGGATTGACTATCGATTTGGCTAATTAGCAAATGTGGTGAGAATAAGATTACGAATCGAGTGAAGCCTCAGCACGCTGCAGTCCGGAAACTCCATCTGAATATCGACCCGACTAGGTTGCAACCAAACAGCTCCCAAGATGAGACTCGGCATCAGTGCGTGCGTGGCATTCGCAGGCCTGATTCAGACCGCCACCGGCCTCCAAGGACTTGCGGTTTACCGTTACAGAGATAAAACGTGCAAAACTCCTACGGTCGGCACTGTGGGTTTAGACTCTTTGTACAATGTCTGCCTGAGACGCGATGGCGATTCCGATGGCACATCTTTCGCTAACGCGGCCGTTGAGACATCATCTGAAGCTGAATACTATGCATACTTTGAAGATGAAAATTGCGAGACATTAGCTACATCAGGGTATAGTCGTGGTGATGACGAGAACTTCAGAGGAACTTTGCCCATAGATACCTCGTGCAAATATTTTGATCGTGACACATTTATCAAATATGAGATCAAGACATTTGACATGGCAAAGTCTGTATTTTACCGGCAGAAGTCTGTAAAATCTGCAGAATTTAACGTCTCGCGCGAAGAGTGGTGTGCAAAGGCTCGCAACACCACGGCCGAGCTTATTGATCCCGAGCTCTTCGATGAG
Source organism: Parietichytrium sp. I65-24A (assembly GCA_012862575.1). Taxonomy (NCBI): domain Eukaryota; class Bigyra; order Thraustochytrida; family Thraustochytriidae; genus Parietichytrium; species Parietichytrium sp. I65-24A. The sequence continues at coordinate 8,632 of BLSF01000125.1, read as the reverse complement.
AGCAGATTTCTGATATCCACTGGTTGCCATTTTCGGGTAGACTACAACATACTTCTCAAAGAAGACGGGTCCTTTTCAGTGCACAATCGTTCTGACACAACCTGCTCTGGTTCTCCGATCGAAGAGACTTGCTTGCCGATGGCTGAAGAGAATGGTTACGTCCAAATTCTCAGCGGCGCGGAGCTAAAATGGACATTCAAAAACGTTGATGTGGAGTATTTTATCAACCTTGATGTTTGGGGAATGTCCTCAGAGACTGCTGCTGCCATCGGGTTTGGTGTATTTGCAGCACTCATTCTTTTCATCTTTGCAGGATACAAGCTCAAGATCTCCAGCAGCAAAGCCGTCGAAACAAAGAATGAAATTCAGCCATCAGTTTGAGAAAACGATCCGTCAGACCCATCCCTCGCTGGTCCAGCTCTGAATGAAAGAAGTATATGGCAAAATATTACCTAACCAAATGTTCTCTCAACTCTGTTCGACCTCCCAAACAGCCAAGCAGATACAAGTAGTTTTGTTTTACTCCTTCACCCTTCATTGCAAATTGCAAATCAGTTGTCGCGATTTCTGATATTTGTTTGGCATTCATTCCAACTCCACAAACACTATCTCAAAGGCAATATATTGTCAGCCACAGGAGACGAGAAAGTGTACAGGTTAGTTTACAGGTAGGTTGGTAGTTATGAGCCTTTTTCGCAATTCCAACCTTGTCAGAGTTCTTCTCGCTCAATGCCTCACTTCCTCGGCGAAGACTCAACATCTGCGCGACCTACCTAATCTGCCGAAGTGATTTGTTCCCCTCGAGTGCAACGACAAGCCCTCTCGCTTGACCCTGATCTGGCCATGGACCTTCAAACCTTTGCGTAGAAGCACATTTCAGCTTAGAGACCGGCCACCCTAAAAAGTAAAAACTGCGTGGCGGCCAACTTACCAAACGGCCTCTTGCTGCTCCAACGCCTTGAGCCAATCCTCGAACGAGTCCATCTTATCTACGCACCAAAACGTCGACTTGACTCCACATACTTCATAGTCTTCGTACTTGCCCATCTTCCCTCCCTTGTCTCAGTTCCTTCCAAAATTCCAAAACTCTCTTCACGCGACACTGCCTCTCTCTCACTCACTAATTCATTTACTCGCTCACTCACTCACTCGTTCACTCGTTCACTCACTCATTCACTCATTCACTCATTCACTCACTCATTCATTCACTCATTCATTCACTCACTCGCGTACTTGCAGCACTCACTGGCACTGGCCTCTCTCACTCGCGGAATTCTACGCAGTGCGCACATATGTGTGTGTATTCACGGCAGTTCACTACTACCGTTTAAGCTGTCTCCTAAGAATTACTAAATCCTACACACCTTCCCCTGGCTAAGGAGTTGTAATGATAGTAGCAATAGTAGCTACGGACGGGTAGGACTCCCGCTGTTCGCTAACCATTCGATAAGCTTGAAGCTAACAGTCCTTCCTCTCTGACACTCACTCAACCCTCGCTAGCTCGACTACCTAGAAGTAGAGGCTAAGATAGCTCTACCAGATTGCTACTAGCTAGCTAGGCTTTGAAGGTCACCGCTGGTGAAAGTGTGTANCCAATCCTCGAACGAGTCCATCTTATCTACGCACCAAAACGTCGACTTGACTCCACATACTTCATAGTCTTCGTACTTGCCCATCTTCCCTCCCTTGTCTCAGTTCCTTCCAAAATTCCAAAACTCTCTTCACGCGACACTGCCTCTCTCTCACTCACTAATTCATTTACTCGCTCACTCACTCACTCGTTCACTCGTTCACTCACTCATTCACTCATTCACTCATTCACTCACTCATTCATTCACTCATTCATTCACTCACTCGCGTACTTGCAGCACTCACTGGCACTGGCCTCTCTCACTCGCGGAATTCTACGCAGTGCGCACATATGTGTGTGTATTCACGGCAGTTCACTACTACCGTTTAAGCTGTCTCCTAAGAATTACTAAATCCTACACACCTTCCCCTGGCTAAGGAGTTGTAATGATAGTAGCAATAGTAGCTACGGACGGGTAGGACTCCCGCTGTTCGCTAACCATTCGCTAAGCTTGAAGCTAACAGTCCTTCCTCTCTGACACTCACTCAACCCTCGCTAGCTCGACTACCTAGAAGTAGAGGCTAAGATAGCTCTACCAGATTGCTACTAGCTAGCTAGGCTTTGAAGGTCACCGCTGGTGAAAGTGTGTACGTACGTACACGTACACTACGCACGTGCCGGTACCCGTAGTAGCACCCGTAAGCGAAAGCGTTACTTTACTGCGTAGGTGTGGTGGTGAGAGTTGCGTACACGTACGTACGTACGTTCGTGTACACACACTGCCAAGTGGACTGAGTGAGTGAGTGAGTGAGTGAGTGAGTGAGTGAGTGAATTAGTGAGTGAGAGAAAGGCAGTGTCGCGTGTAAAGAGCTTTGGAGTTTTGGAAGGAACTGAGTTAAGGGAGGGAAGATGGGCGGGTACGAAAAAGAAGAAATATGTGGAGTCAAGTCGACGTTTTGGGGCATGAGCGAGAAGGACTCGCTCGAGGCTTGGCTCAAGGCGTTGGAGCAGCAAGAGGCCGTTTCGTAAGTTGGCCGCCACGCAGTTTTTACTTTTTAGGGTGGCCGTTCTCTAACCTGAAATGTGCTTCTACGCAAAGTTTTCAATCCCGATGGCCAGATCAGGGTAAAGCGAGAGGGCTTGCCTATGCGCTCAAAGGGAACAAAACACTTCGGCAGATTAGGTAGGTCGCGCATATGTTGAGTCTTCGCCGAGGAAGTGAGGCATTGAGCGAGTAGAACCCTGACAAGGTGGGAATCGCTAGAAAGATTCAGAGCCACCCTTCCTGCGCTAACCTTTCTCGTCCCCTGTGGCTGACAATGTATTGCCTTTGAGATAGTGCTTATGGAGTTGGAATGAATGCCGAACAAATATCAGAAATCGCTTGTGCGCTGGAGAAGAACACTGCGCTTACTTGTGTGGAGTACGTATGTGCGGCTTTGACACTTATTTTGCGAAAACACTTCTTACCCATACTAAGTATCTCGATGGTTTGTCGCTGGCGGTACCATGTAACCTGGAATTAGTCTTTCATGGAATGGGTTTCGAAATGAAGGAGCATCGGTGATCGGCCGCGCGTTGGCAAGAAACACCACACTGATGTTTCTGGAGTACGTACGGCCCTCCCAAGAGTCCCAAGTTTGCCAAACGTTGTCGTGCTCCGCAGCTGACGGTTTAGTTTCATGACGTTTCTTGTTGAATGTTAGTCTTTCAAATAATGATATTGGCCCTGAAGGTGGATCAGCGATCGGCCGCGCGTTGGCAGAAAATTCCGTACTGGTATTCTTGGAGTACGTACGGCCCTGCGAAGGAGGCGTGTTCAGCTTGGCAAACATTGCCGCGTTCTGATGCTGACAGTTTTTGTCGTTTTCTGATACAGTCTCTCAAGGAATAAGATTGGTCCTGAAGGGGGATCAGTGATCGGCAGCGCGTTGGCAAAAAACACCGCACTGAGGTTTTTGGAGTACGTATAGCCCTTTTGATGGTCTTGAAAGCTTGCTAAACGTTATCGCGCTCTGCAGCTAACAATTTCTTCGCTTTTCTGGAGACAGTCTTTCCGGTAATCCTATTGGTAGTAAAGGAGCAGCAGCAATCGGCCGCGCGTTGTCAAAGAATACTACTCTGACGTCGCTAAAGTACGTTTGAATTTTAGAGCGGTTGCATAATGTTGCTCAATCGTCTCGCTTTTCTCAGTTTTTCAATCGCTGACAGTTTGGCCCTCTTCATATGAACAGACTCAACTCAACTTTTATGTCCATCAAGGGAACGCTCCCTGATCTTCTGAGGCTCGCTTGGTGGAGGAAATCCAAGTTTGTATCAACTCTGGCTGATGGACTGGAGAAGAACACTACATTGACTAGTTTGTCGTACGTGTACTAGCTAGTAGTGTTGTGCAGTCGTTCGTCTCGCGAAATGGTTGTCTAACACATCTGACATGTTCTCGTGCTTGGCGGCTGACGATTTCGTGATATTTCTGGAAATAGTCTCTGCGATAATGAAATTGACGGCAAAGGAGCAACAACGATCGGTCGCGCGTTGAAGAAGAATACATCGCTGACTTCCGTGGAGTATGTGTGACGTTTCCAAGTGAAAACATTTGGTGTCTCACTAAAGTAGCTCGTGCTGAGTCGCTGACAAGTTTTGCGTCTTGATTCGTGATCTAGTCTCAGGGGCAATATTATAAAAGCTAAAGGGGCATCAGCGATCGGTCGTGCGTTGAAGAAGAACAATGTGCTCACTTCCCTGGAGTATGTATGACTTGGTCCCTTCTTGACATACTCCAGCATGTCGTTGCTGACCTTTTTCTTTGTTTGCGGCTGGCGACTTGTTGTCGCTTTCTGGAAATAAATAGTCTATTCTACACTAGAATTGGCGATGAAGGAGCATCGGCGATCGGTCGCGCGTTGGAGAAGAACACTGCGCTGACTACATTGGAGTACGTGTGACTTTGACACCGGTTTGGTGAAAGAGATTAGTCTCTTGCTGACCTTTCTCGGACTTGGTGGCTGGCGACCTCTTGTCGCTTTCTGAAAATAAATAGTCTTCAATACAATGGCATTGGTGCTGCAGGAGGATCGGCAATTGGTCTCGCGCTGGAGAAGAACACTGCGCTGACTGACTTGAAGTACGTGTGGTTTTGGCGTCGATTTATTGACATACTCCAGCATATCTTTGCTGACCTTTTTCTTTGTTTGCGGCTGGCGACCTCTTGTCGCTTTCTGAAAATAAATAGTCTTCAATACAATGGCATTGGTGCTGCAGGAGGATCGGCGATTGGTCTCGCGCTGGAGAAGAACACTGCGCTGACTTGGCTGAAGTGCGTGTGGTTTTGGCGTCGATTTATTGACATACTCCAGCATATCTTTGCTGACCATTTTCTTTGTTTGCGGCTGGCGGCCTCTCGTCTTTTTCTGGAAATAAATAGGCTTTACAAAAATAGTATTGGCGATGAAGGAGCATCAGCGATCTGTCGCGCGTTGGAGAAGAACACTGCGCTGACTAGATTGGAGTACGTGTGACTTTGACACCGGTTTGGTGAAAGAGATTAGTCTCTTGCTGACCTTTCTCGGACTTGGTGGCTGGCGACCTCTTGTCGCTTTCTGAAAATAAATAGTCTTCAATACAATGGCATTGGTGCTGCAGGAGGATCGGCGATTGGTCTCGCGCTGGAGAAGAACACTGCACTGACTTGGTTGGAGTACGTGTGGTTTTGGCGTCGATTTATTGACACACTCCAGCATATCTTTGCTGACCTTTTTCTTTGTTTGCGGCTGGCGACCTCTCGTCTTTTTCTGGAAATAAATAGTCTTTACAGAAGTAGTATTGGCGATGAAGGAGCATCAGCGATCGGTCGCGCGTTGGAGAAGAACACTGCGCTGACTTGTTTGAAGTACGTGTGATTTTGGTGTCGATGACGTGAAATACTCTAGCATATCTTTCCTGACCTTGTTCTTTCGATGCGGCTGTCGACCTCTTCTCGCTTTCTGTAAATACCCAGTCTTGGCCACTCTGAAATTGGCGCTGAAACAGCTTCAGCGATCCGTCTTGCTTTGAAGAAGAACGCGCTTGCTAATGTGAGCTACTGACGACCTTCGCATCGGATGCATGTGGAAAGGCAGGCGTCTTTTCAATGCAATTTGTTCTTCTTTGAACGATCTTAGACATGCGAAGCCACGAGTTGCTTTCATGTACTACTGTACTAATACCCAGTACCACTGCTCCCAATCGTCAGCCAATTTTTTCAACTCCAAATTGGAAGTCAAAGAAAAATACTATTCTTCAACTTTGGTAGCGCTTGTTCAATTATTTCGCTGGAAAAGCTGGAACGCGGCATTTTATGAGTGACGTGTGAATGTTTGTTACTAACAGATGCTCGAAACCTGGCTTCACAATCTTCACAAGTTTTAGAAGTGTTGAGCTACTCTTTAGTTCTGCGAACCCCTTCTTTGTTCATGACCATTTTCTACGACCATTTTAGCTGTCTCTTAAGAACTACTAAATTCTACACCCCTTCCCCTGGCTAAGGAGTAGTAATGATAGTAGCTACGGACGGGTAGGACTACCGCTGTTCGCTAACTATTCGCTACGCATGAAGCTAACAGTCGCGGGCAACCCGTGCACGCCTTCCTCTCCGACAGTCACTCAACTCTCGCATAGCTCTAGCACACTGTCTATATACTAAGAACAGTCGCCCAGTCAAATACAATCTTGGCCAAAACGTGTTTTAATGGTGGTCGAATGTTTCATGAACCAAATTCAATTTTTATGAGTAGATAAAGCTCAGGGCTTTCCAAACATGTGCTTGGTTTGAATCAAATCCAAGTATTTTGTGCGCTACGCGTGTTCGCAATTTGGCATCTGCTAAGCAGTTTTACCTAGCTGACTAGGAGATACTAGGACCTTGCCTCTTCTTAAGATACACTACGTGGCTACTGGAAACTTGGAGATACGGATCGCAGCGGACATGGGTAGCTTTTCAATCAATCTATATTGCTTGTGATTTCTTTTTAATGAAATGTTTTACATTGACGACCCGTCTCTTGAGCTTCTTGCAGTTTTCGTCACCTTCGAGCCAAGTATCGTCCTCATAGGCAACCTTCGAGTTCTCCAGAACCTGCGTTGGAGTCTGATCCAAGTCCACTTCCAACTCGTTCTGAATAAACTGTTCAAAACGGGCAGGAATGCCCAGTTGCCCGGTTCTTCCTGCTGCGAGAGCTCTATTCGTAGTCGGCTGCGCATTTGCCAAGGCTGGTACACGTGCAACTGTGTAGCTTGATGATTGACTCGGTGCGGTGGCCCCCTTCTTGCGGTGTGTTCGAATGTTTCCCACCCGCCGTATGAACTTAGTCCTGTTGGCGCATAGCGATAGCCATTCCTTGTGGTGTTGCAAAGAGTCCAGCGCTCGATGATAGCATTCAGCAGGAGGTACGGAGAACTTCCTGTCAATCTCAAGCTGAATGAACATTTCCACATCATACGGCAGTTGGGAACCGGGTCCGCCTCCCAGTATGTTACCAGTTATGAAGTCCATGTACTGCGGCTCCTCCCTTTTCTTGGCGCACCGAGCGCGATAACTCAGCAACCTATCCACAATAGATTTGACCTCGGATTCGGTGGGGATGTCACATCTGAAAGCGTTTTCAGGCATCAAGCGAAGCTTCTCGAGCACCCAGGAATGATGCTGCTTGTCAATGCCCTCGTTGGCAATAATATGTGCAATAGTCGGATAGTGCTCCTTCCCACACCGGGGCCCAAGTGTCTCGCCTTTTCTTGGACGTCGAGCCCAACCGGGAAAGTAGTCTGACCAATCGAACATGGAATGTCGTGCCAGCTGAAACTCGGGCTGCTCGATATCGCCTTTGCGAACGGTGAAACCAAGCTCATTTTGCTCCAGCATCTGAAATACTTGGCGGACACAGAACGCATATTGTGCAATTTGGATTCTGCCATTCTGAAGTGGAAAAAAAGGTCCCGAATACGAATTCTCTCCGGTAACTCAACCAAAGGAAGTTTCTCGGGTTCTGCCTCCGAGTATACAAGCCCAACATGCTCGTCCACTTCGGCATAGCTCGGTGAGTTCTCCGAAGAGTCAAGCTTTCGCTTTGGCCGTGCCAGCTTTCTTTTTTTCTCTTTCGCGGGTCCATCCTTTGGGTCCTTCTTCGGCCTTCCCCTCCTGACCACAGGTTTGCAGGTGGGGCAGTGCCTGCGGCACTCGTCCGGGTGTTCAAAACACGTTCCTCGCCTGCAAGGGCAAGTTTTGGGCATTTTGCAACAAGTTCCAACGTGCTTCCCTCACAAGGACCTTCCTCTCCACACTCAGGCACCGGAGCACGCACGCTCGCGCGACAAAGACACCGGTTTTGGAGGTTTCAAGCCTTCCGCCACCTCCCGGGCAGCTCAAACCCGACCCAGCAACAGCCGCGCCATTAAATCGCAAAATGTCTATCCTCAGATTTTCGATATTCAGTGTGCTAGCTAGAGCTAGCTAAAGTAGAGTAGCAGCCTAGTAGCTACTAGAGAGGCTTTGAAGGTCACTGCTGGTGAAAGTACACGTACCGGTACACGTATGTTCGTGTACACTCTGCCAAGTGAACTGACTGAGTGAGTGCAAGTACACTTGACTGCGAGTGAGTGAGTGAGTGAGAGAGAGGCAGTGTCGCGTGTAGAGAGCTTTGGAGTTTTGGAAGGAACTGAGATAAGGGAGGGAAGATGGGCGAGTACGTAAGACAAGAAATATGTGGAGTCGAGTCGACGTTTTGGTGCGTGAGCGAGATGGACTCGTTCGAGGATTGGCTCAAGGCGTTGGAGCAGCAAGAGGCCGTTTCGTAAGTTGGCCGCCACGCAGTTTTTACGTTTTAGGGTGGCCGGTCTCTAACCTGAAATGTGCTTCTACGCAAAGTTTTCAATTCCGATGGCCAGATCAGGGTAAAGCGAGAGGGCTTGCCGTTGCGCTCGAAGGGAACAAAACACTTCGGCAGATTAGGTAGGTCGCGCAGATGTTGAGTCTTCGCCGAGGAAGTGAGGCATTGAGCGAGAAGAACTTTGACAAGGTGGGAATCGCTC